>NEWO01000096.1:0-13222 GCA_003013225.1 Phalaenopsis aphrodite
AGTTTCGGAATTAGTTTGGGTATGGGTATAAATGCTGCTTTTTTTTTCCTCTTGTTATACTTCGCGACTTGGATTTTATCGTATGGATTGATAAGCGTCATTTATCTACATAAACATTATTCTATACATTTATATAGCTAATATCTACACTTTCATATTTATACAAATAACATTTAAATCTTTAATATTTAGAGCAATGATGGAAGCGGTAATTGAATAAGTAGAAGCAGAAGAGTATAGAGGATATGTTGCTGTCTCTCTGTATTTCAGTAATTCATAAAGGGTACACCACTGTCTATTTATAGAGAAGTAGGAAGGTTCTAGTATTCTGATATTAAAAGTTTTGCCACCGGTGTATGGATTAGGTAATTACATTTGTGCCATGTTCAAGCTAATTCAAGATCCATTGCAAATCCCTAACAAAATTTGTCATCCTTCATTTGAGTGCGGAGGCTGTTGGCATAGCAGTCACAGCCTACATGAAGCCAGCTGCAACACTAACACCAAAGGGGGCACCCAGACACCCACTTCAAATATAATAGGATCAGGGTGGCGCGCCTTGTTCCAAAGAGGATGGTGCTTGGATCCAAAGGGGTGTCACTCAGGCACCCCTGCACATGAATACAAAGTGGGTGACACCCATTTTGAATGCGACAGGGCCCAGTTTCTTGACATCAAATCGAGCGAGCGGAAAGGTAGTGCCCAGGAGTGGCACTTTGGCGTTAGGACCAGTTTGTACTCTGTTAGGGATTTAAGCAATCATTTTATGAAAGATTACTACTCTCTTTCGCAAGGGGTACAAGTGAGCCAAGCCGACTCGTGAGCTGGTTCGAGCTTGGCTTGATAAGTGGCTCCCGAACTAAGCTCGATGAGCTAACAAGCCAAGTTGAAGCCAACCTCGACATGACCGGTTAGCTCGTGAGTTAGCTCTTTAAAAAAAAATATTATAAATACTAAAAATATTTTAAATTTGAAGACTTTATCTTTAAAGTATTAAAAATGTTAAAAAATTAATATTTTGTAATTTATATTAAGTGATTTATTATTATTATTCTCCTAATTGTTCAATATATTTATCATTTTATTATAACAATACCTTAAATTAATATTAGTTTCTCTTTTTATAATAAACAAGCTGGATTGAACACATAGAATTAATCTCAAACTCGATAGAATTAATAAAGCTTAAGTTGAAGCTCAAGCCGAGGGTGGCCCGAGCTCCACTCAACTTGTTTATACCCATATCTCTCGTGGTGTATTCTTGACAGTGCATAACAAGGCGTGGAACGACGTCTGTGTCGAGATGGTGGATTTCGGCCAGTGTTTTCTCTTGTGAGATCAAGAGAGGAATGAGCTTAAATCATTGTAATTTCAGTGGTGTAGAGAGTAGATTTGAGTTATGTAATTCTGTAATATCTCCCTTTCACAATAAAAATTTTTATGAAGTGTGGCTCTGTGATGTTCTCCCATTCTCGGGGTTTTCCATGCTAAAATTTTTTATTTTTTTTAGATTTATTTGTATGCATCTATTTAACTTATTGCTCTAGATTTCTCGAATTGGTATGTTGTTCGCGTTGTGATTTTGATTGTGAATCGATCAAATCTTAAGTTTTCAATGCGAGGCTTTTTTTCTTAATATCATTGATTCTAGTCAGAGCAATGGTTGTCGAAGCGAAGTACAATGTGGAGAAGTTAAATGAATTGAATTTTACATTCTGGAAAATGAAAGTAGAAGACTTGTTATATAAAAAGAAAATGTATTTGCCATTCGAAAGAATCATCAAAAAGTCTGAATAGATGACTCTGGAGGAATAAGAAGTGCTGGATCGAACAACCCTAAGTTTGATCCTTCTTTCACTTTTCTCATCTGTTACTTTTAGCATAGTAAATGAGAAAACTACCGTATATTCATGATGGAACTACAAAGATGCATGAAAAACCTTCAGCGCCAAATAAAGTTTTTGTGATTATGAGATTATTCATTATAAAAATGGTGGATGGTAATTCAATGGCTTGACACTTAATAAATTTTAACACTGTGATGAACCACTTGTGTTCTGTGGGCATCAAATTTGATGACGAGGTTAGGGTATTGTTAATTCTATCTTCCTTGTTAGACATTTGTGATAGATTGTTCACTGAGATGAGTAACTCTTCAAGTAATATGAAGTTGAACTTTGATGCTATCATGGAGTTAATGCTGAATGAAGCAGTTTGCAAGATGACAGCGAATGACGAATTTTTAAGTTGTGTTAAGGGTGCGTTTGGGAGAGTTTATTCACAGCGGAGGCGTTTTGAGAACGTCATCGGCTGTTTGATTAATGCGTTTTAGGGGTGTTTTTAGAAACGTCATTCAGAGGTTTCTATTAAACGCGAATCACGGGTAGGAGCCCGCGATCCGCGTTTCGATGGAGCGAAAGACATTGCCTACCCTGTCACGTATGCCCCACGCTTGCCTGCTTCCTTCGCTCGCCTGCCCTCGCTCATCCGCCTCCCTCTCGCGAGCAAAGCTCTACTCGCCTTTCCTCTCTACAACGACTCGCTCGACTCCTTTTTGCCGCACCGAAGCCCCGCTTGTCTCCTCGCCTCTCCTCTCTATGAGGACTCGCTCGACTCCGTCCTGTCGCACCGAAGACCCGCTTGTCTCCTTGCGTCTCCTTTGATAAACCCATTGTTTTCTATTCGGGAAGCGATAAAATTTATCTTTTGAGTGCAAATGTTGGTTTGCAAGTAATTTGTTTGAATATAGGTAGAGAGAAACTAATTTTGTGAGCATTCATAATGGTTGCATTAACTTTCTGATTGGTAATTTTCTCATAAAAATAATTTAATTTGATTTTCCTCCCTCTTTTGTTAGAATTATGGTGCATTTTTTGACCTCACTGGGGGGCCAAAAAGGCACATTGGATTTATCTTCTGAAGAGTGGACAGACCAGGTTTGTCTTCTTAAAGGTCAAATAACAGAAATCTGACGTCTCACCAGAGCATCATTCCTAAAGGTATAAATTTTTTTTTAAAGCAAATTCAATGGATGCCTTTAGCTTCCACGACTCCTCACCGGCAAATGGGTATTTACATATAATTTTATTTCATGAAGGATGCCAACTATGACTTCTGCTTTCTTAAAATTGGTATTTGTTTATAATTTCATTTCAGGGGCAGAATGATCATATATTCAAAATTAGTTGTTTCCTGAACTAAAAAACAAAACAGTTAGACAACTTATTCGGATCAACTGCTTATCAGGATAAATAACTTATCTGGATAAGCTGGATAAACTACAGCTGCCCCAAACAAACCCTAAATGTTGAGAATAGAGAAAGGAACCTGGATAAGAGTACATGCATAGACAAATTTAAGTCCAATAGAGGAAAGTCTAGGGTAAGAAAAAGAAATGACAAATGTGAATGTTGGAACTGCGGGAAGAAATGTCATTTCAAGAAAGGTTGTAAAGCTCTAAGGAAGACTGATGTTTAAGGCCAATAAAAGAATTTCTCTACAATTGTCTTCTCAGGTAAAATCCAATGCGAATTTCTGGCTTTATTCTTAGTCAGTATTAAATCTTAGATAGTAGATTCATGTGTTTTTTTTTATGCATGCTCCAATAAAGAGACGTTTAAAAACTACACTTTGAGTGATTTAGAGAAGATTTAATTTGTAAGTGACAAGACTTGTAGTATCGTAAGAAATGGTGAGGTTGATATCAAATTGTCAAATAAAACAATCTGGAAGCTCAATAAAGTTAGTCATATTCCAAGTCTAGAAAGAAATCTGATCTCGGTGAACTAACTGACAAAGGCAGGGTTCGTGATTACTTTGATAGGTGATTCGTGAAAGGTGACTAGGGGGAATGGTGATCTCTTAGGGAAACCTTAAATACGCTCTTAACTTGATTAATAAGATGGTAAAATTCATTAATGTGGTTGAAACTAAAATTGATACTGGTTTTTGGCAACACAGACTTATTCATATGAGCGAGAAACGTATTAAACTCCTACTTTCAAAGAATAAGTTTCAGGTTTTATATTCTGTTGATCTAGATTTCTGCGAAGATTATATCTATGACAAGAAAAAGAAAGTTTCTTTCTCTAAAAGAAGGTTAATGGTGAGGGCAAAGAAGTTAGAGTTAGTGCATGTTGATGTGCAAGATTCTACTCCAGTTCAGTCAATTGAGGATTTCCACTATTTTATCACTTTCATAGATGATCAGATTAGGAAGGTATGAATACTTTTTAAAGCATAAATCTAATGTATTTGAGGTGTTTAAGAGATGAAAGACAATGGTATAGAATGATCATGCTTGAGGCTGAAGTGTCTCAGATCAGATTATGGTAACAAGTATCATGAATAGAGGTTCATGAATTATTGTTCATCAAAAGACATCAAATATGAGTTCACTATTCCAAGGTTTTCACAGCAGAATGGAGTAGTTGAGTGCATGATCATAATCATCACAGAGTGTGCCAGAAGTATGAAGTTGCATACGAGCTTTTCAAAGCTGCTCTGGGCATAAGCAGTAAACACTGTTGTTTATATGATTAATTGTGGTTCATCAGTACCTTTAAAAGAAGACTTATATGAAGAGACCCGGAGTGACAAATATATAAATCTATCTCACTTGAAGATATTTAGTTGTTTTGTATATGTTCATGTTGTTGTAGGGTCTAGGAGTAAATTTGATCATAAATCTATCAAGTGCATTTTCATTAGGTATGACTCAGATGAATTTGGGTGCAAACTCTGGGATTATTAGAATTAGAAGTTCATGAGGAGCAAATGTTATTTTTAATAAAATAGTGATGTACAAGGATAGTAATAGAAGTTAAGAGTGCACATCAGTTACTTCTTAAGTGTTCAAATATGTTGAGATAGAAGATACTAATGATTTTGAGGATGATAAAATGACAGGTGCTCAATCAGATTAAACGCAGGAAGTTTTTCAGTGACCTGCTACTGAAGTTTGGAGGTTCAATAGAGTCATGCGACCGATCCAAAGGTATTCTCTTTTTTTAGACTATTTATTGTTAATTGATAGTGGTGAACCAAGTCACCATGAAAAGACTGCTCAAGTTGAAGATTTAAAGAAGTTAGAGTTTACTATGGATGACGAGATTTAGTAATGATGTCAAATCGTACATGGGATTTAACAATATTAGTAAATGGAAAAAGAGTATTGCACACTAAGTGAGTCTATAGGCTGAAAGATGAGTCAAATGGCAATAGACATTACAAGACAAGACTTGTTATGAAGGGATTTTAATAGAAGAAATAAGTGGACTACATTGAGATATTTTCTCCTGTAGTGAAATGATAACTATCAAAGTTGCGTTGAGTTCAGTCGAAGGGATAGATCTAAATCTGAATCATATAAATGTAAAGATAGTTTTCTTACATAGAGGACCGGAAGAGAAATTATATGGTGCAACCGTAGGATTATGAGGTTCCAAGGAAAGAAGATTTGGTCTGCAAGTTGAGAAAAGCCATCCGTGACTTGATGCAAAGATAACAGAATATGAGATTTGACATATTTATGTTAGAAAATGAGTACATGAAGTGTCAAACAGACTACCCTTGATTCATAATAATTTTGGTAATTGTTTTATCTTTTTTGTTTTGTATGCAGATGAAATGCTTATTACAGGGGAAATTATCAAAAACTTGAAGGAGCAATTATCAAGGGACTTTGAGATGAAGGATTTAGGTCCAATCAATAAGATCCTTGGGAGAGAATTGGTAGGGCCATAAGTGCAGGTATACTAAGGGTCTGTTTGGGGCAGCTGTTGATTATTTATAATATGCTGATAAACACATTATTCTGATAATCTGCAGATTATCATAATAATCTGACTTGCTGTTTGAGACAGTTTATCCATAATAGCTTATTGGTAGTTATGACTGTATAAATGACATTCTTGCCCATGTCTGGTAAAACTGCTTGGAGCAGCTTATTCAGAATAGTTTATTGGTACTACATAAGTATACAGTGCAAAAACATAAAATCACCACAGATGAATTTCATACCATAACATACAATTCTCACTCTCTCGTTGAATTTCATACCATGACATACAATTCTCACTCTCTCGTTAACATCAGAAAAAATAAAACAATGATAAATACAAGTACAACTACAATGAGAAATATTAAAATATTTAATTTCAAACTCTGACTGCGTCGGTCCTCAGCTGCACTATCAACCTGGGAGAACATCGTATTCCCATCACTGTTAGCAGTGTAACATGTGAGAATGTCGACCCATCGGAAGAAACCGCAACGAGCTGAAATATCCCTGCGACAACCGTAGAACTGTCTCCCACTGCTATGAGGTTGACACGACGTAAGTAACGGAGCAGGTAGTTCACAGTAGCCCAAAACAACTCTATCTGTCACTGAAATCCTAGAAGTCATGATGATATATCTGCGAAAAAAAGAAACAAAAAATTTGACTGTCAGATCTATACAAAAAAGACAAAAAAAAACACTACAAAATGACTGTATATTGTACAAAGAGAAGAAAAACTTGGTGGATTAGCTGCCATAGATAGCATCTGCTATAGACTCCCTCAGTGCAGTCATCTCAACCACACCCTCAGCTTCATTAACTTCAAATTCACTATAGTCATTGTCGTCCTCAGGAACTAAAGGTCCAATCATTGTATCTGATAGTTCTTCAAATTTATTCAGGTGATCGTTATCACGCCATACTGAAGTCCGTATCTGAACGTGAAAGATGCTGTCGGATAAATTTATGAAGTGTCATTGTTGCCACCACAATATGCACCTGCTTCTGAAATGAATATGATGACATATCACGTAGTATGACCCATTTTTTATTTCAATTCCCGATAGTTCTTTCAATTACGCCACGTAAAGAGGAGTGACGTTTGTTAAATATTTTTCCTTCCAAGAGTTGTGCCACTTACTCTTTCAAAGTCAGGGATATGATACCTAGTGTCTGGAAATGACTTCAGATAACCCCTCTGCATAGGGTATCCAACATCAACCAAGTGGTATTTTCTTGTTGAAGTACAACATCATTATTAACAATGATTACCTACATATAAAAATTTTAAATGTAAAAAAAATACCTGAAGGCGGATGAGGAAAACCTTGAGATCTACTCCTAGTAGCAAAGGAGAAAATCCGACTGTCGTGTGCACTCCCTTTCCAGCCTGCCATAACATATGTGAAACACATATTGAAGTCACATACTGTCATGACATTTTGAGTTGGTGAACCACTTCTGCTGATATAGGCCACCTTGTCCTGGCTGGGTAGTCGGGCATCAACGTGAGTCCCGTCAATTACATCTATGCAGTTCTGTTGGACAGGGTTAGAATATCGTTATATTTACATGTGTACTTAAATAAAACAATTGTGTACTTGAAGAACAACTAAAGATCATTTTAAACGCATTCTATCTTTCACATGACAACATTCAACACTGCCAAATAGAAATCGAACAAAATATAACTCAACAAGGACCTTTTCTCTGCATACCAACAATGCTAATATGAGAACCCCAAATCTTTCAAATGACAGCATATCTCCAATGGTAAAAACCGTTTCTAACCCAAATACTAAAAACCAAAATGAGAATCCCGAATCTCAGGGAACGTTTCAAATAACAAATTTTTAGGTTTAAAACCCTTGACGAGCAGAGATGAGGAGATAAGAGACAATTTTGAACCCCTAAAAAATTTCATACAAACGATACCAGGTAACAATCCCAGGCAATAATCAAAATTTCTAAAATGATAATCAGACGAACGTTACCTAAAATATTGCAAAGAATTTCAAGGGGTGCACGGGATCAAGGATTGATCCAGGAGCAGAGACGAGGCAGGGGGCAGGAGCGGCGAGAGGGCGAGATGACAGAGGGGAGACTGATCGCAGATCTAGGGCAAGACGGGATCGAAGGGGGCGCGAGATGGGATCGAAGGAGGCGTGAGACGAGATCGAAGGGGCAACAGGGTAATAAGATATTCCTAAACGTTGAAACACAGGGGGCGAGGGGCGGCGAAGGATCCGATGGATTATAGCATAAAGCATTACACGATTAATGCCAGCGCAGTCACGTACACCTTTTCCAAATGCGACTACGGCGTTCCGAAAACGCCGAACGCACTATTAAGCTGCCCAAACGGGCCCTAAATGTGTCTCAGGCAGAGTATGCTGAGAAGATCCTACACATGTTCAACATCAGTAAGTCAAAATCAGTTTGCAACCGTTTATGTAGTCATTTAAAGCTATCTATGAATCTTTTATTTAAGTTTGAACCATAGTAGGCATAAATGGGGGAGAACTCCATATGCTTTAGCAGCTGAAAGTTTGATGGATGCTTTAATATATACTAGATCAGATATTGCACCTATAGTGAAAATGATTAGCAGGTACACAGGCAATCCAAACAAGCATAATTTGGAGGTGGTGAAGTGATTTTTCAGATATTTGAAGGGAACAATCAATAGGGCAGGGGTTGATCTACAAGACTATAAATTTAGATATGGTAGAAGATATAGATGGTATGTGTAAAATTGAGTATATCTTCACTTTGGGGAACACAACGATGAGTTGGGTTTTCTGGTAATAGAAGATTATTGCACTTTTAACTATGAAAGTTGTATACATTGCTATAACTAAGCCCGACAAGGAGATGATTTAGCTATAGAGCTTTATGATGGAACTGTTCGAGGAGTAGATGATTGAAAAACTTCATGGTGACAGTAAGAGTGCTATTCATCTGACTAAGAAATGCCGCTTTTCATGCTATGGCATTATATTCAGTCGATATATCACTTTATTTGTACTTTCCTAAAAGATGGCAATTTTCTTAGAGAAAATACACATAGCTCAGAATCTTTCAGATATGTTGACTAAGGTAGCAATTTTTGAGAAACTCAAGGTAAGCATAGCTTCAGTTGGAGTTCAAGACGGTTGAGACTAGAGGTGAGCCACAGTACGACACTATATAATATATATGAAGATGCAGATATGAAGGAGAGACGTTGATGCACAATTAGTCTCCAAGTGGGAGATTGTTCAATGTGAAACCTGTTTGCATAGCAGTTGCAGCCTGCACGAAGCCAACAACAACACTACTGCCTAAGGAGGCGCTCACCTAAGGGGCGACCAGGTGCTTGGAACCAGAGAGGGTGGCGCCTAGATGCCAATTTTGGGCTCCCCCGCGCTTGGATCCAGAGAGGGCGGTGGCCATGCACCTATTACAGGGCACGATAGTGCCCATGTTCATGACTTGAACCCAAGCGAGTGGAAAGGCGATGCTTGGGAGCGGCGTCTCGACTGCTTGAGCAGTTTGTATGCATTTAGGGATTTAAGCCCTTGTTTCATGAATGATTACTACACTCTCTCGCGGTGTATTTTCGACAGTGCGTAATTGGTGTGGAGCGGCGTCTGTGTCGAGATGGTGGATTTGGACGAGTACTATCTCTAGTGAGATCAAGAGAGGTAGAAGCATGAATTGTTATTTGTTTCGTGATTTTTTCCATTTCTCGCGTTTTTCCATATTAAATATTTGTGTTTTTTTCTAGATTTTCTTTTGTTCTTTTGTTTACTTTATTGTTTTGGATCTCTCAAATTGGGGTGTTTTCCGCAGTGTGGTTTTGGTTGTAAATCAATCAAAAAATCTCAAGCCTCCATCCCACACCATTTAGGTTAGTCATCTTGGCAGCCTACTCCATCTTCATGAAGTCTTTCCTTCAGTAATGGCCTACTGTCAGACTTTAGCACATAAGGATATTCCTCTGAGAACCAATGTAAATCAGAATTATTCCTCTCTCACTCAAATTTCTTATTATCAAACATAAAATACCTTTCTCAAATCTAATTAGTAGCTGACATTTATCCTATCTAGAGAGCTCAGATTCTAAAATATTTACCGTCGATGGTTTCTTAGGGTTCCTAGATGGCAACACCCGATGTGCTCCCAAATTCATTACCAATACAAGTCATTCTCCAACACTAAATATTCAATACAAAACCAGACTCCTGATCGATCAAAATTTGATCATTGCTTTATACTCTATTATCTTTCAGGCTATTCTGCCATATGCCCTTTACCTTCCCACCACCTCTGAAATTTGGAACACTTTTACAAGTGATCGTAACCCATAAACATATCCCACCTTATTTAGCTCAAAAACGAGCTACACCACCTAATGAACAACTAATGTATGATTCAATATTATCAATTGAACAAACCTTGGCGAGTAATATTTTTGTTCTCGTTGGACAATTAGATTAACATGATATTATCTATACACACTTAATATTTTTCCTGCAGATTATCAAGCATTCAACCTACGATTCACACTCAACTTTAACCAATGAATCTGGACTAGTTTTACTCTCTCCTATGCAACGATGAGATTAACCTTGCAAATGACAATGTGAACGTGGAACAAAATCCCTAACAAAATATGTCATCCATCTCGGTATAAAAAATTGAGTAGAAGAGAGGCATCATACAGAAGTGTGTTCTTTTTTTTTTGTTTCAATAAGGTGGCGATGGTTATGAACTACATGTTTATTTTGACAATACATCAGAATCCGCGTCTTCACAACTCTCCTCGATAAGATAGGGTTTTTCACTTTAGAGGAAAGTCACTTTCCCTTCTCCTTCAATTTTGACAATATTTCTTTTGATGATCAATCTCTAAATAAAAAACACATTATTTTTTCCTTAGATTGTCTCTACGAAACTTGTCTTGCATTTGAGAAATATCTCCATCGCAATTCTTCCTTGCCAAATTCTTTTCTTCTCAGATCTATCAAATTGGAGTGTAAGTTTCTTAGTTGACGCAATCTTTACAGACTCCTTGTCCCTTAGACGAAACTTATGGTTCAACAACATTGTAGTCTCATCGCCATAATTCGAGATCTCATGAATGAGTCATTGTGAATTTTTCATACTAGTTTGAGAGCAAATTCGACAGAAGTGTCTTGTCGTCATATTCAACCTCGTTATCTAGATTTAATAGATATGTTAAAAACTTTGAAAAATCATTCAAATGCTCAGCAATAGTAGTAACGCCATGTCTCATTTGAAACCTATGGATGTTTCATATGGAGTCGATTCTCCACGCTCTTCATGAGATATTTATTCTTGAGTGTCCTTCATAATTTTTCTGTAGAAGCTTTCATCTTCACTCCATATTTAATCTCTTAAGATAAAAATTTTGGATCAAGTCACAGACTCACTAATACTCTGGTTCATCTTCAACCAAACTCTTTTTGACATGCTATTAAGAACTTTCTCTAGATTTAAAGAGAATCACATTTAAAATCTTGTATTGCCACATGCCAAAGTTCTTTTTCCCGTCAAATCTCATCACATTGATCTTGATGAGATGTGTAACTGGTTGATGAATGATCGCCTTTTCTATGGCCTTGGTGGATGTTGAAGTACTTGACCACATGCTATTATTCATGACTCCAGATCTTTTAACTCAACTTCATCCAATCTATTTACCTCGTGTTCGCGACTTCATTGGAATCTCAGCCGCTTGTCGCAGGAATCACATAGATCCACATCCACCTTTACTGTAATCGTACAAATCTGACTCTGATATCAGTTATTGTGGAAAATAATGCTGAAAATAAAATCACACAAAAAGGAAACAATCAACACAATGTGATTTTGCATGGTTCAACACAAATTCACTTTCCACTATCAACATGTGGGGAGAAAGAAAAGACGGATGAGATTGGATTACAACTTCACACACTAAATCAGCTCTAATCCCTCCTATAAATAAATGAGAATTCGGACACCTTAATAAAAACTAAAAATAACCAATTTATCCATTATACAAACAAAGCCTCTAATAAAACACAAACCTATGTGTCATGTCGTACATAGCTGTTTAGAGGTAGCAAGGGCTTGGGCGGGAACCGCGAATGGAGTAATCAGATATAGCCAATTCTCTTTAGAACTGTTGCTCCGAGGCAGGATTTGGCGCATATGTGATCAGGAAGCCTGCAGGATCAAGGAGGATTTCAATATTGTTATCAGTGACGAGCTTATGCATGGATAAGAGATTATGAGATAGAGATGATACATCCTAGATTTTCGGGAGGAGAATTTTACGATTGGGTATAAGCAGAATACTTTCTCCTGTATGTTTGACTGGAACCGATTGTACGTCCATTGCTAACCAATACCTAATCAGAGCCGTCTCTTGGCTTAACGACCTAGAGTTAGTTGAAATTAAAAGAAAGGTGTGTTGTAGCTCCCAGAGTCCAGTACCCGGGTAGGTGCGGTAGTTTGCAATGCTTATTTGGGAGGAATAAAATCCTGGTTCTAATAGTGCACTTAAGCACTTAGGTCGGTGACCAAACTTATTACATATTTGATAGATTTTTGAAGTTTTGGATTGAGAACTACCTCCTCTAGCCCATGATGTAAAGGAGTGTTGAGTTCTATCATGACCCCTTGTAGAATTGATGGGACGGCCACTAGATGCTATGAGAGCCAACTATGTATTGGGATTTTGTTTTATTTTCATATTGTCATTTACAAGATAAATCTCTTTGTTCCATAGGAGAGAGTAAAAGTTATCTAGATCCATTAGCTGAAACTAAGGGTGAATTACTGTTTTAGATGTTCGATAACCTGTTAGTAAGCTATTAAGTTTATGTAGGATAATATTCTTTTGATCTAGCTGTCCACTGGTTGTAGAAATATTATCTACCAAGTTTTTGATGGTTAATAGATATCGAGTCATAGATTGGTTGTTCCTAGATAGGTAATGTGGCTCATTTTTTAGCTGAATGTGAAATTTGTTGGTGGGTTGCAATCTATTTGCAATAGTATTCCAGATTTCAGAGTTAGTGGGGAGATGACGGGTATATGGTTGGATAGCCTGAGAGATGATTGAGTATAGAGCACTATTCAAACCTTGATCGATCAAGAGCCAGGTTGTGTATGGAATATTTAGTGTTGGAGAATCAAATGTATTGGTAATGAATTTGGGGAGACATGAAGAATAGTAAATCTTCTTATCTTTTGCCCTTAATTTCATCGTCTTAGATTTTTCATCTAAATTTGTTTTTTATCTCTAATTTTTTTTTTTAAATTGTTCATGACATTCATTGTGTAACTGAGGAATTGTGATGCAGTGCTTTTGTTATGTATGCGAGGTGGCTGCTCCTTGCTCGGAGTGGTGGGGACAAAAAGGTCACTGCAATGCCTACCGGAAGG
>NEWO01000096.1:48443-65252 GCA_003013225.1 Phalaenopsis aphrodite
AGAATTCGATGCACTTGATCGGCAGCTCTTTTTGGGTTGAATTATCTGCATAACATAACACTAATATTTTAACATATCTCTATGACGCAAGTCATAAAAGATGCATACGAATTCTCGACATTCACGTGAAATACATTTTTTAACACTATCACTATTATGTAACTTGTCATGAGAAACAATTGTTGCCGCTACTCTTGTGTTATAATTTGTCACTATGAAAACATTAAATGTGTTTTTATTTAAGAGCTGTGGGAAGCGTTCATGCAAACAATGAGAAATGATAATTGGGTGTTGGATTGTTGGATATTAAAATTCAACCGTATTTTTGAATATTTATAATATTTTGATTTTAATTAGTGTTAGTGAATGGATGGTAGTTTCATGTTTATTTGATATTTAGTTCTTTT
This sequence comes from Phalaenopsis aphrodite, assembly GCA_003013225.1. NCBI lineage: Eukaryota > Viridiplantae > Streptophyta > Magnoliopsida > Asparagales > Orchidaceae > Phalaenopsis > Phalaenopsis aphrodite. The sequence goes on from NEWO01000096.1 coordinate 48,851, forward strand.
GTAGTTAGATTGGGGCAATGGTTCTTTGTGATATGGTTGGTGGTTGTCTTCTTTTGTTTCATTGTGTTGTTCTTCTTGGTGGTTTTATTTGCTTTTTTTATTTTTGAGATAGGTATGATTTTTCCGTCTTGCAGTGATTATATGGATGCGGTAGGAAGTTCATTCATGTTGCTTCTAATTGGCTATTGGATTGTTAACCATCTTTTGCTGACGGATTCTTGTCCTGGGTTTCTGTTGGTTACTTTTCTTGGCTGGATTTCGAATCTATTGGAGCTATTTGGATATTCCTTCTTTTTGGGTTTTGCTACTTGGTGCGGCAGTCATGTTTGATAGTCTTCATCTTAGGGACTTCTTTTGTTGGTCTTCTTCATGAGGAGCGTTGTCTTTCATGTTTGAATTTTTTTACTGCTCATTTTAGGAGCTCGACTCATTTATTTTAATCTGAGCCAAAATTCTAATCAATTTTTGAGCGATTAACTATCATCGAGCAAAATTCACAGCCTGACTTGAAACAAATATTGTTGATGCTTTATCATTTACAGTATTTTATTTCTTCGGAGATATCTGTCATTAAAACTTCATCAATAAAATTTCATCATCTGACACAAATCTTGAGGCATGACATAGATCTCGATGCAAATTTTTGAGCAAGAAATATTCAAACCTCGAAAAAAAGTCATCCAGAACTCTAATTTCAACAAACTTATAGTCAAACTGACTGGTTCGACAAAAAGAACCCAATGTTACCAAAAATAGTCCAATCCAAGTCAAATCGATTTCATATCGAGTCATTAGACTACCCTTGAAAAATTTCTAGACACATTTGGAACAAATACCAAATTTGGTGAGTTTATGGTCGAATCGAACGTCTCAGCAAGACGAATCCAATGAGCCCAATATCACTTAATTCTAAAATGATTGAGACACTCAAATGCCCATCAAACGCCATATAATTGAAGAAAGTTCTCCAGATCGTATGATCCAAATAGTTTTGCATTAATTGCAACCATAACACTGTAAATAGAGCCCCACCCCTCTCATGAGAAGTGGGGCTCGGGACTTGAGAGAGAACTTAAAGCTTTAAGAAGGAGCTGAAGTCCAACACCACTCATGCCGCCGTCGACCACTGCCGGCCGCCACAACCACCGACCATCGGCAAGCACTACTGTCACCGTCAACCACCATTGATCATTGTCAACAACCGTTGATCGTCGTGATCACCACGAATCAACATCGACCACCAACAAGCAGAAGTCGCCAGTCAACGTTGTAACTTGAAAAACCTAGTAACCATTTCTCGTATGTGGGACAAGGAGCTTTGTAATCATCAATTTATAGTGGATTTTAACAACTGGGTTAGACCCCGTGGTTTTTTCTTCTTTAAAGGTTTTCCACGTAAAAACTTTTAGTGTTATCACTGGTTATTTTTTTTTACCTGAGTGTGTGCTTAATTCTCGTGTAATGCTTAGACGTTAATCCATTACTCTTACCGTCAAAAATTTTCTAGCACGCATTAGTTTGGCGCCGTTTGTGTGAAGTAGAGCATTCCCATCACTAAAATTTCTGTAAGAATTATTGCATTGCCACCAGGCGTGACACTTGCAACAACAGAGCATCCCACTCCAACACTCATCATTCCATAAGATAGTCACAAAGCTAAGTTCATCAAGCATCTGCATCCCCCTACTCCAGAAGGCATTACCCCGCCAACGAAGATGTCTTGGGTCATTCTCTGGAAGATCGAGTACGTAGGATGGAGGATTCTCAACACGAGATCTTTCATCTCCTACGCGGGAAGCGACAACCACAACCCAATGGAACTTACCACCAGTTCAACATTCAACGAGAAATACCCCAGTCCCCAAGTTCTCTCTTAATGATGAAACCATTCCCCACAATACAAGTTCCATTCATCCGTCTCATTCAGCCCACCTGGAACTCCCCTGCCTTAATATCGCTTCTGCTGATATCATCTAAGATGAGCTACGACGTTTGGTTTAGAAAGATTTCCCTCTAGATAAAGAGGATCGCTTCTCTGCTCAACTCAACTTACAAGAATCCTCTTCTTTGGCTGATGTGATTCTTCGACACCCTATGCCAGCATGTTTCAAACTCCCGAACATTGATGTTTATGAAGGAATAATCGACCTAAATAAGCACATCGACCACTATCTAACTATCATGCACATTCATCATGCTTCTGATGCGCTTCTTCGTCAAGTGTTCCTGGTGACTCTCAAGAGTCAAGCTAGCACATGGTTCTACTCTCTCCCGGTGGGGCGCCATAAACATTTTCAGTGAGCTTGTCAAATTATTCATAGAGCTGTTCATAGCAAATTGAAGGATCATCAAAGATTCATCTCACTTATCAGGAGTTCTCCATAATGAGGGGGAATCCCTCAAAGAATACTTCCGCAGGTTCTCAACTGAAGGCCGACAAATTTCTGAAGTGTATCCGGAGTTACGAAGATGAGTCTTTCTTGGAGGGCTATGCCCAGGAATTTTCTATTCATCACTTATGCGGGAGACAATGTGCTCTTATGTTGATCTCATTCATCGAGTCAAAAATCAAATCTCTGCAGACGATGCCATCATTGTACACAAGGAAAAATTTGAGCGATTGAGGGGCATACACAAGAATAATATCAGTGATACCAATCAAATCTCACAGTGAAAAAGGTTTGGACCATAGGGGAATCGTGTGCCACGATCAGAAAAAGAATACACATCATGTGTCAACATCCAAATTGCCATCAAACATGAAGAGACCATCAAGTGGCCAAGGGCATTAAGAAATCTAGAATGTGGAGACTAATCTCTATATTGTCATTTCTACTATGCAAAAGGATATTCGACAAAAAGATGTTTTCAATTAAAGAAATAAATTGAACGTCTGATACACCAAGGTTACTTGTGTCGCTACTTACATTAACAAGGTGAGGGGAGCCATAAGTGAATCGTCGGAGTTATCAAATGGGAAGTACAACTCCAAATTATCTTATTTAAGTAAAAGTTTGGCTTATAAACTCCTAATTTTATTTAATGTTGTTTTAAACTATCATTTCAATGAAATTTTCTTATTTTTTCATGAAAGATTTTTGTGCAGAAAGACCCTTGAGGGCAAGTGGTAGACAAGGTCATCATTCATGGCCCATGAAGTCATGTGTAAGAGGCAAGATTTGATGGGAGGATATGATATTCCTGAAAGCTAAGCCAAGATGCAAGACTCGATGAGAGAATACAGTACTCTTGGAAGTCGAGCCCAAGAGCAAGACTCGATAGGAAGATATGGTACTCTTGGAAGTCAAGCCCAAAAGGCAAGACTCGATGAGAAGCTACCCTGCTCCTAGAAGTAGAGCTACCCTGCTCCAAAGATCTTATAAAAATATAAGTCTCAGAAGACACATGTACATAATGACCTCAGAATGCTACGAGCCTCAGAAAGCACAGATTCATTTCAAGCTCCTATAAGGCATAAGCCTAGGAGAGCATAACCTTGAAAGGCACGAGCCTCAAAAGTTATGTGATTTTTCATTTTATAAAGTGTGTGTGCTAATTTTAATTGCAGAATTTTATACAATTAAGAAACAACAACAACCTCAGAAGCAACGTTAACGATGTACAAAAAATTATATTATTATTATCTACAAATATCACATCAAATGATTAAAAATACTATAAAGACCAATAAGAACTGGTAAAAAAACCACAAGAGAAATCGTCACTACAGAAGCATGAAATTCTCTCCCTTAAAGCGTAGCGGGAAAACTCTAACATCTCTTCATCTCCACGGAGATGTACAACAACAACAAGCAAGAGAATCCCAAATCACATGTTGGGCAGGGATTAAGATAACTTACTTCATGTCACCGAGCGAAAAAATGTCATGTTGCTCGCCTGCTATGCAGGACAGTGACGACTTTCTACTGCACCATAATGAGAAAGAAGATCTTGTTTTTCGCCTGCTACGCAGGACAAAAAAGATTCTCCTTCATTGCAACGAGAAAGAAGATCTCCTTGTTGCCTGCTACGCAGAACATAGACGACTTTCTTTTCATTGCAATATGAAAGAAGATCTAGTTGCATGTCTGCTATGTAGGATTAGGAAGACTTTCCTCTTCACCGCAACGAGAAAGAAGATCACATTGCTCTTCTGCTATGCATGACCGAGACAACTTTTTGCTGCACCGCAACGTGGAAGAATATCTCGTTGCTCGCTTACTACATAGAACGAGGAGGACTTTTCTCTTCGCCATAATGAGAAAGAAGATCTCGTTACTCGCATGCTACGCAAGACGGGGATGACTTTCTGCTGCACCACAACGTGAAAGAAGATCTCGTTGCTCGCATGTTACGCAAGACGAGGACGACTTTCTGCTACACCGCAACGTGAAAGAAGATCTCGTTGCTCGCCTGCAACGCATGACAATGATAACTTTCTTCTTCACCTTAACACGAAAGAATATCTCGTTCTTTGTCTGCTATACGAGGACGAGGACTACTTTACTCTTCTAGGAAAACCCGGATCACTTGCTAGGCAGAGTCGAGGACTCCACTACATTATCATCTTCTTTTCTTTTTTATAGGTTAAAAAAATACTAATATTTATGGCCCAAAAATAATGCATTTCATTAAAATAGTAATAAAAAAATTTAAAAACCTGCATTAATTCATGTCCTACTATCTTTCAACTTTTGATATTCCGTCTCATGACCTTCTAACTTCTTCATTCCAAATTAAAAATAAAAAATAAAAACTATTTCAGATATTAAAAAAAGAAAAAAAATCATATTCTTTTGTTTAATTATTACAAATTAAATACAGTTAAATTATATTTCAAACCATTATATATATATATATATATATATATATATATATATATATATATATATATATATATATATATATATATATATATATATATATAAACACAGCTAATTATTTAAAAAAAAAACTGAATCTTTGGGCTTCCTCATTTCAAATAAAAACAATGCTGAAAATCTTTCCCTATTCCCTTCTTTTAGCAGGATCACAAGTGGAACGCTTAGCAAGGGTGGGGAGGCTGCGAGCGGAGCGTCGAACAGAAAAAAGCAAGCAGGGTCGACTATTGCCTACGCTTGCTCTCCGACACGCTATGGCAACTCTAGCTTCAATAAGACAACTAGAGTCTAGCAGCTAGCTAGTGTTTTGAAGCTGGCTGCGTTCTGTAGCATACGTTAAATTCCTTCAAAACAATAAAAAAAAAAAAACAAAAAAACCCAAATCTGCTTAAATTCTTTTTGTCGCATGGCCTTCCACCTTCCAACATTTGTCCTTCCACCTTCTAAAGTCCTTAAGAAATAAAAAAGAAAAGCGGAATCGGTAAAAAAAAATAAAAATTTTAAATAAAATGAAATTCGCCTTTTTCTCTTCCAATTACAGGGCCCGTCATTCCACCTTCAAAATTCCAACCAGGAATATAAAAGAAAAAAGTTCCTTCTTTACGTATGTGGTATTTAAGGCAGCAATGCTCACTTGCTCACATGCATAGATAAATTATACATATAATATTATATATATATATACACACACACGCGCCAATAAAAATAAGAGGCTCCGAAACTCAATAATTCCAGACAAATAGGGGGGACAATTAATATGCTATTAATAAAATTTAATCATCTGATGCAAATCTCGATGCGACTTTTGCAGGAAAAAATATTCAAACCTCGAAAAAAGGTATCTAGAACTGTGATTTCAATAAACTTACAGTTAAATTGACCGGCTCGACAAGAACCCAATGTTACCAAAATTAGTCCAATCAGAGTCAAATCAAGCTCAGATCAAGTTATTAGACCACTTTTGAAAGTTTTTCTGACACATTTGGAATGTTAAACGGATGTCGAGTTTAGAGAATTCATAGTCGAATCGAGCGTCTCAGCAAGACGAATCTAACGAGTCCAAGATCACTCAATTTTGAATTGATTAGGACACTCAAATGTCCATTAAACGCGGTCTAATTTAAGAAAGCTCTCTGGATCATTCGATCAAAGTGATTAATATTCCAACAATAATTGCACTCATAACACTATAAATAGAGTCATACCTCTCTCATGAAGAGGAAGGCTTGGGGCTTGAGAGAAAACTTACAACACCGTCAGTCTTATTTTCTAAGACGTGTGTCAAAGTCTCGGGCAATGCTAAGACGTTAATCCGTTACCCTACCATCACATTTTCTAGCACACATCAGTCTTTATCTTTTCTTTTTACCGAATGAGATATGTTTTTCCCACTAAAAAGGTCAACATGATTTTAATGTATGAGCTTATATCTGATATAAAATTAAATACATTATTTTGGGGGTATATATGAGTGGCACATAGGGCATTTAATGATTCAATTTCTAGCTGAGCTCGGGTCAGCTCAAAAGCGTCTAAAAAAATTTGATCCAAAATTTTTGCTCGTAGCACAACTCATTTATTTCGGTCCGATCTCGATCCGAGCCAAAAATCAAGCCAATTTTCGAGCGATTAACGATCTTCAAGCTGAATTCGCAGCACTAGTGGCGTATATGTAAAATTTAAAGTATAGATGGTAGGTGTACACATAAGAATTGAGTGGTATGAATATTTTATATCACTTCAACATAATCTTAAAAATATGTTGATTTTAAAGCAGCAACCTAGGATACCATCATATTTATACTTCACAATGTAAAAGGACATTACATTAGCTGTTCATCACCTGTACAAATAATAGTTGAAATTCATGAACATGAAAAACGACATCCTTCGTTATGCAATCAAACTACTATAAATTTCGAAGAGCATTCAAGTTTACTCCACATTGCACATCCCCAATCCAGTTTTCCTTGCCCCCGATGGATATTTCTTCTTTCCCACTCTTCTTCTTCTTCTTCTTCTCTGTTGTTTGTTTCCTCCAAGTTCACGGACAGCTTCCGCCGCCTATTACGGAGCAGCCTATAACTGATCACTCTGTCGCCATTCACCATCACGAAGTCTATATCGTTCATGTTCTAAAAACAACTGCCAAAAAATTCCATCTTTTCAAACAAAGAAAGGACTGGTACAAGTCTTTCCTCCCTAACGACACCCTCTTCTCCGGCGAGCCACGCCTGGTGTACGCTTATCGCCAAGTGATCACTGGATTTGCGGCATGGCTTACTCAAGGCGAGTTAAAAGCCATGGAATCCATGGATGGGTTTCTCTTAGCCAGCCAAAATTTTCCTCTCCATCACCGCACAACATACACACCCGAATTCCTCGGACTCGATAGATCGCAAGGCATGTGGTATGAGACTGCTTATGGGCAAGGCCAAATTATCGGAGTCATTGATAGTGGGGTGAAACCCACACACCCTTCTTTCAGCGGCCATGCTATGCCGCCGGCTCCTACCAAATGGAATGGCAGTTGCTTTTGGGGCAAACCAATCTGCAACAACAAACTCATAGGCGCAGAGGGCTCAAGGCGTGCCTCACCAATCGACACTGAAGGTCATGGCTCCCACTGCGCAGGCGTTGCGGCCGGCAACTTTGTTGACGGTGCCAACATCCACGGTGAAGCTCACGGCACTGCCTCCGGCATTGCACCAAAAGCCCACCTCGCTGTTTACAAGAATGCAGGATCAGCCGATTTGCTTAAATCTATTGAAGATGCCATGCGTGGTCATGTTGACGTGTTGTCCATATCCCAAGGTGATAGCCAGTTCTTCTACGACAGCGGTATTGTAAAAGGTGCATTCGCCGCAGTTACCAAAAATATCGTCACTGTTGTGGCGGCGCCCAACACAGGCCCAACTGAAAGCAGCATGACGACAGATGCCCCATGGATGATAACCGTTGGCGCTGCCTCCACTGACAGAAGAATTATGACCATTGTAAAGCTTGGTGATGAACGAGAGTTCCTTGGTGAATCTGCCTATCAACCAAGTGATTATGACTCGCCACTATTGCCGCTGATATATCGTTTTGGATGCTTTAGGGAGCACCTTATTGATAACGATGTGATTGGAAAGATAGTTCTTTGTACAAACATGGGTAACAATACAAGAACTGGTGAAAATGTCAAGGAAGTAGGAGGAGCAGGCATGATTATAATAGGTGACTGGGGAAACACCACATTTGCTCAGCCTCACGTCCTCCCCGCCTCATATGTTACCAATTATGCAGGACGACAGATAAAAGATTATTCCTCTACTCCTAATGCGACTGCAGCAATTATCTTCAAAGGTACACAGTTCAAAGTTCAACCCACACCAGCGGTCGCCGCCTTCTCAGGTCGAGGCCCTAGCATTTGGAATGGAGGTATCATTAAACCAGACGTAATAGCGCCAGGTGTCAACATCCTTGCAGCATGGCCATATGACATCGGCTTAAACCAAAGTGGCACAGACTTAGTATTCAGTTTTCAAAGTGGCTGCTCTATGGCTACCCCTCATGTGGCTGGTCTTGCAGCTCTGCTCAAGAACAACCATCCTACATGGTCTGCTGCAGCAATTAGTTCAGCAATCATGACTACAGCTTACGTTACTGATCAGGAAGGTAAACCAATTTCAGATCAGTTTGATGGAAAACAAGCCAGTATCTTTGCTAGAGGATCAGGTCATATCGACCCAGAGGCAGCGAATAATCCAGGCCTCATATATGATATTCAACCCCATGACTACATTCGATACCTTTGTGGTTCTGGGTTGTTTGATGATAAGGAAGTAAGCGCCATAGTTCAGGGAAACATAACATGCTCTACTATTCGTAGCATTAAAGTTGAAGAACTGAACTATCCTTCCATAGCAGTGACTATTAGTGTTGGCGTTGAACCAAAAATTGTGAGTAGAACAGTGACGAATGTCGGAGATGCTGGCACCATGTACACTGTGGAGGTTGAAGAGCCCAAGGGTGTGAATATAGATGTTTCACCTACAGTTCTTAAATTCGATGAAGTAGGGGAGAAGAAGAGCTTTAATATCACGTTGACTTTTAAGAATAGGCCCCTGCCTGATGGTGAAGTTTCAGAAGGGCAACTGTCATGGGTTTCTGGCAAGTACCTTGTAAGGAGCCCGATTGTCGTTTCATTCGTGGCAACACCAAGAGTCCGAAAGTTGATAAAACCTAAAAGTATTGTATAGGATAAAGAGATTCCATCTCAACCATAGGATAAACCTCAAATATGAGCACCAAATAAACTAATTTTATAAGGGAAAATAATTTTATATTTGGTTAACCGCCAACAGGTCATTTGAAGATTAATATAAATAAAATTCACAGCTTTAGATTTTAGCTTTAGATTTTTGTTGACATTAATAATGAAAAGAATTGAAATAAATTGACTACAAAGTAATAAATAACTTTAAACTTCATAATGATCAAAATAAGCATTATATTAAGAGTCAGTTATAAAATTATATCTCCTTAAAAAGCTTGCATAATATCAAACTTGAATATACACATTTGCTCCGACTTATATATTAAAAAGTTAATTTTATAGCCTGAGAAGGCTACATTGACTGAAATATAAAATCAACAAGTATTGTCTTGCATTCATGCAATTATTTTGAAAAGTGTACAAGTGCTTTAAAGTTAATAAAATCTCTCTTTTAATATTAGATTTGATTGCCAATTTATAAATGCTCTCAAGTCTTCCAGTTTAATTCTCTTCCCAACAATGACTAGAGTCAATGAGACTAAGCACCTAATTGGCCATTCCGATCATTTATCCTCCTCGTAAGGATTGAATTTAACGAGACCGAATGTTCAAATAAAATAATTCAACTAAATTGCCAATATAATTATTCAAGCACAAAAATCTTTGATGATGGACACCTTGATATAAATCTCAATTAAAAGAGCCCACTCATAAAATCAAAGTCACTCAAATAATCTACAACTTTGATTATGATCTTGTTGGATGCACATATCAATTGGATGGGTTTATTTTCAAAATTAAACTTACAAACTTATATGAATAAATTGAGCTAATATAGATTATGAATATAATCTTTTGAAAGTGAGTTAAAGTTGAGAAGGATTTCAAAGCTATCTACATCTTTGATAATGGTTGTGTTGAAAAATGAATCTCAAGTGAAGGGAAAATTCTAACAAAAAAAAACAATAAATTCTAATAAATTCCAATGAATTTAAAATATCTGAAAAAATTATGAAATCATAAAGCATCCAAGTGAAAATCAATCACTAAAAGCTAAGAAAAACTATACTCACTCTCTACACCAAGTTACCAACATATTAAGAGCAATAAAATAAAGATTGATCTAACCCACAGAAAGTCAATATTATGTCAATTATATTATTATGTTCAATTATAAATTACCCTATGTAAGCGAGAAAAATGTTCGTATTTTTAACTACATGATTTTTCTAATAATTTACCCAAATATAGTGGTTATGAATTTATAATGATTGGTTGGTCAGGTTGTGAACAACCTCCTCTAATTAAATAGACCAAGGTCCATGAATGTTAGGTCCATTATCATTTCTCCTACAACTCGTTCTTAAGCTCTGTTGATAAATTTTTCAATCTAAAAACTTAAAGTATTGCTATTATATGATGAACAAATAGTGTCTAATGACTAGCATTAATAAAAATTCTCTCTTATTATTGGGAGGGATAAATAAACATAGAGGCTTGCGCTTATGAGAAATATCAAACCTCAAATCTTAAACTTTTCAAAATGATGGAGAAATCTCTCTTTAATGGCTTAACTATAATTTAATAAGTCCTTTAAAAATTTGGCCCAAAACCTTATAAAAACTCTCTTATATTTTAAGGGAGGCAGGGAGCAAAATTTTGTAGCAAACATTAATAAAATTAAGAATAGCTATTGTAATTTGGCAAAGTATTATAATAACAAGAAAGATAAAACTAGATTTTTTTACTTTTATTGTGATTATCTGGTAGCTAAGATAGAAAAAAAATTAAAAAAAATAAACTGTCATGATTAATTTTGACATGTGAGTTCAACAGATGACTCATTAATCATTATACATATTGTGCTAAAATGAAATTTATTTTATTAAATTAAAGTAATACATATGAGAGCAAAACTTAGCAAAATATGATTCCTATCAAAACTATGCACAATTAATCATAATAAAGCAATCCACAAATAAAATATTATTATAAACATTAATAATAGTGTATCTTAACATTAATAATAGTGTATGATAAGATGTAAAAATACTGCTAAATATTAAATATATGACTAACAAACCATTTAATATTCAATGTATGCACTATAAATTAAGATAAAACCTTTAATAAAAAATATCGTACTGTCATTTTTTTTTTTTGAAAATAAAATTTTAAAATTTAAATTTAATATAATATATAATGTAATTTTAAATTTTGTGAAAATGGTATATATTTTTTTGTTTTGAAAAATGATGAGACCGGATAGACCTCATATATCTAATAATTTAAATAGTTAAACACGATACCATGAATGATCTTATCCCGAAAGATGAATATATTACTTATTGGTAAGCTTAACTATCTAAACTAAAAAGTTTATAACTCTATTTTAGTCTGCAAATTTTATAGCCGACAAATTCTCCTATCTAATACACAAATTAGACAGGGTTTAGATTAATCTGGGTTCTTAATTCTCTATAGAGGCAAGCCCCTATAGTTAATTACATTTTAGACAACCGAAGTCACCTAAGAAAACTCTTGATTAAGATTAGAGTTTCGTCTTTAAAAATTCAACATTTAGGTTTCCATGATTGCTTATAGGAAAAGTCAAATGGGATAGATTCAAATAGAAACAATTGTTTCCGAAATTCAAAGGAGCGAAGAGTAGGAGATGTCGAAGATACCGAATAAGATTCAATGACATCTCAAACTAACCTATGGTTTGACTTTACATCTTTGATAGGAAAATTATGTGATATTTCAGTCCTACAACTTATTTAGAAATTCAAGACTTATATTTACATTTCATATGTAAATGACCAGAGGAAATAAGAGAATTTATGTTGTACCAGACGACGACCTCGGAATCCTAAAAGTTTAGGCACCAATATTCCTCCAAATGCTCCAAAAAAAAACCCGAAACTCTCCAAAGCAATAAAACTTCTAATCCGCATGAATGAATCACCAGCAAACCGATGAGTCAATCTCAACTTCCAGAAAAAAAACAAAGAAGCAAAACCTAACAAGACTTCTCGAAATCTCTCGGACGAAACACCAAAAAAACCCGTCAAAATTTTCCCCTCAAAGGGGTATTTATAGGTGACGGGGAGGAAGGATCTTACAGCCGGTGAGAATCAGGGCGGTGAGGAGAAATACCCACAAAGAGTAAGAAACCCATCAAGATTAAGAGTAAGAAGGTTACTACTCTTTTGGGCGGGAAAATTCCTCCTGGTGGAGCAACTGACGACGGGGCTAAGAAAGGAAGGAGACCGGAAAACCGGCAAGAAACTTCGAGAATGAGAGAATCGTCGAATGGGAGAATGCTAGGGCTCGGTTCAGTCCCGAGAAGAGAAGGGGAGGCGTGGGTTGAGAAAAGAAGCGTAAGTTTTTCTATTTAATTGACTTTATTAAATAAAAAAATATTATTTTATTCAAAATCTATCAATTTATGCACAATTTAATCCAACTCGGAATCCTATCAAAACTTTATCCTTCCCAGCCAAAATCGACATTCCGGACGCATTGGAGATGTCTGTTTAGTCATCCGGGGTCACCCGGACAAGTTCATCGAATATCGTACCAATTTAACTTTAATTTAAGCGTGTTGCGACAAAAGAATTTATTTTAGTCCAATCAGAGTCGTTTAACGAGTGAATTGATGACCGGTCCTCGCCCAAACGACAACCATAGTTAAACATATTGCTCTCGGCAGAAAGTCGGACGTCGAATGTCGTGGGGTCCACGTATGTCTTTCAAGTTCCTATAGGAGCTCAATTTGAGTTTCGATATGTCGCTTTTCAATCGACTCAATCGAATGTTGAGGATATGAAACCGTCCATATAAAACTTCAAAGAGCGAAGAAATGAATCGAATTTCTAAATATTGTAGGTCCTAATTTAGTCCTCTAGAAGAGTCAAAATAGAAAAATCCTAAGGCTAGATCCTAGGGTATCTAAAGAAAGGGAAAGGAAGACCTTAAAATTTAGGTCAACACATACCTAATGTTGACCTCATTTTTCCGTCAATATGTTGACCTCATTTTTCCGTCAATTATTTTTCTCAATCTTTATCCTATAGAACTTCACTTGACATGAAACTTAAGCAAAATCCTAATTTCACAAAAATAAACTTTAACTTAAATAAACTAAAACTAAACCTTGAGCTAGAGTCCTTTTTTAACATAAAATTTTTGACAGGGGAACGAAAATTGATCCAACAAAAATAAAAGCGATCAAAAACTTCCCTCACCCACTTCTGTGAGGGGAGTCAGACACTTTTTAGGCCATGCTGTGAGGGGAGTCGGGTTTTCCTTTAGTGAGTGAGCTATCACCACTACTGGTGGATGTAGAAGACTGATTCTTCTTACATAAATTTTTGGAACAATGCTTTGTTGGCATCTTATAGACAAATTGATTCTCTTTCATGAGTCGCAAAATTTTTAATACCGAGGTAGAAAAGATAATTCGAACAACAAAGCTAAGTTTTCATCTTCATAATTCACATTCATTATCTCCAGGTCTCAGTGATGATGCTCTTGAACTCAGTTAGGTGCCTTCATGTTCAAGCTTTCTACCATGCAATGAGAGAATAATTTTTACTTCAAGTAACTTTGTTGTGAGTCTCTTCCCATTATATATAAACTCCAATTTTTGCCATAGTTCGGCGTCAATGTTCTCATTCAAACAGTCATATAAGATCTCACTTTATAGATGTAGACGACTCTGAGACATTGCCTTCTTATCCATTAGAATGTTCTCTTCGGTTGATAATTTCTCAGCATGTGGTCAATGTCGAGCAAGGTGTATCTGAGATCCAACTAAATCAATATATCTATCATCTTGATTTGCCACAAAGCAAAATGATAGACTATTCTAACTTCTCAAAGTTGAAAATCATTGTGGCCATTTCTAAGAAAAAGGAGATACTAATATGATTAATTTCACAAACAAAATTGATGAATAGCAAGATCAATCATACAAGCGATAAGTATGATGAAAGAAAAAGAAGAAATTGTGCCCTTTAATACCACTTGTTAAAAAAACAATTGTTAAGTAAGATCAATCACACAATTAAAGACACACATAATTTACGTGGAAAACCCCTTAAAAGGGAAAAAAATCATGAGAGTGTTAGAACAAGCTTCAATAATTAAAATGATAGTCAACTATAATGCCGACTAAAAAACTTCTCAGTTTCATGTTTGATTCCTCCCAACCTCAACCCATGACATGCTATAGTTATTTATAGTTGCAAAAGAACATACTTGACAGAACAAATATTTAATATCAAATATTTAAAGCAATAAATATATTGGGTAGCAAATATCAGATATGTTTGATATCAAATATATTAAGCAAGAAATATATTTAGAAACAAATATATTTAATAGGAGATGTCACATATATTTGATATTTGATATCAAATATATTAAGCAAGAAATATATTTGAAAACAAATTTGATACCAAAAATTTAAGCAAAAAATATATATTTGATAAGAAATTTCAAGGCATTATTTTACAGGTGTGAAGAAAGAACCTTGGGTCTCTTTGTTTAATCCACAGATCTATGGCCGGTAGCAAGCTTATCTATCAGGATTGTATGAATTCCTATTAAGTCGGCATAAAATATTGTTAGATTTCAATTATTTGGTATGTTGTGAGATATGTACTTCCTGGCATAGAAATGAGACGAAAAAGAACACAAGCAAACACAGATCGTTTACGTGGTTCGATCCAACTGGATCTACGTCCACGGAAGGGAATCAATCAAATATTTCACTAAGGCAAAAGAAATGGAGAATACATAGCTTATACATAGAGATGAGCCCTCATCTTCCTTCTATGGCCTCCCTCTCAAACGACACCTTGATACAAGGCCTCAAGATGCTCTCCTCCTCTCTAACTCTATAGCTATTCTCTCCTCCTTTGTGGTAGCTTAAGATCTCTTCTCCCTTTTGCTCCTCCTTCGTGATAGCTTAAGATCTCTTCCCTTTGCTCCTCCTTCGTGATAGCTTAAGATCTCTTCCCTTTGCTCCTCCTTCGTGATAGCTTAAGATCTCTTCCCTTGCTCTCCTAAGCCTCACACCCTCTCTATTTATAGGAGCAAGAGAGCGGTAGGTGGGAGGTAGATGAGCGGTAGGTGAATGGTAGGTGAACGATAGGTGAACGGTAGGTGAGATGTGATAGGTGAGCGGTACCACATTACAAAAATGTCCTTTTACTTTAGTTCAATAATTGGGGGTCAAAATAACAATTCTCCACCTTGACCCTCAATTGAGAAGCTTCAAAGTAAAGATTCCCTCCACCTGACCCCTGAGGGGCCCTCAGCCCTTGGTGAAGTTTACTAAGTTTAGACAGTGTCTGAACTTAGCTGTCGTTAGCACCTTAGTGAGCATATCAGCAGGATTTTCTTCAGTAGGTATCTTCTCCTTCTCGGTCATGTCGGCCGGCAATGCCGTCGACCCTTGCAAGGCTTCTGCAACACCCTGCTGAACCAATAAAGCTCTCATCTTTACTCTTCATAGGCCGAAGTCGTTCTTCCCATTGAATTTCTCAATGTAGAATTTGACGGAACTCATTGTCGTGGCTAGGATTTCTTCCAATGAATTCTACCCGCTGCCCTTCCAAGAACTAGGCTTCTCCCCGTGAACTCCACTGCCTTCGCCAACCGAACAGAGAGCTCTAATCCCTTCTGGCAGAGATCACACCTGTTCACCGAAGAAAATTTCCTGTTCTGTGCTCGCGCCTCCTTCCCGCAGACACTCCTCTGCGTCAAGCGAAACAAACCAGGAATTCCTCTTCTGCCTCTCGAACGAGAATAACTGCCTCTCCAGAGCCGTCGCGCCTCGCCAAACTGCTCAGGTCCTCTTGCTTCGCAAAATCCCGAACAGGGAACTCCCCGAACCCTTCTTTGCGCGATCTCCACCTCTTCCCTCTGACTGAGCTACTCGCAAGACCGAACTCCTGGTCCGAAATCCTCTGCTGGAAGCCATGTCGCAAATTTTCGGCTCTAGCTCGCGGACTGTTCCTCCTCCGTCTCGCCGAACCGCACAACCTATGGTGCGAATCCAGTGGATCAAAGCTTCCACTGCTCACCGAATCTGTCGCGATTCGGCTGTCTGCGACGCAATCCGCTTGCTCCTCTGTTCGTGAATGCCAAACTCCTCTTCTTCGTCGCTGGCAGTGAATACTTTTACACGGACACCTCTAGCCAAGAAGTATGGATCTTCCCACAGACGGCGCCAATTGTTGTGAGATAT
>NEWO01000096.1:86894-97705 GCA_003013225.1 Phalaenopsis aphrodite
TATATATATATATATATATATATATATATATATATATATATATATATATATATATATATATATATATATATATATAGATATATATATACATATATACATATATACATATCTATATGTTGGGAAATGACATACATGCCACATTATTCATATATATTTGCATATTTATAACACTTTGATATTAAAAATATATCTGGTGCATTTTACTTATAAAAGAAATTAGTTATGGTGATATTTTAAATGTGATGTCAAAAATTTGAGTGCTATGCATATATCTATAAAAGTCTATGTTAAATATGTGTATAAAGAAGAATAGTGTGGTACACATGTAAATGCCCCCTTTTTATTTCAAATTAGAACAAAAATAACATAAAAACAAAGCAAGTTAAAAACAAAAATTAAACAAATAATGATAAATTGAACACAAATAAGATTGCTATCAATGAATATAAAACTAAAGGTCAAGAGTCATGGATGAAGATTAAAGATGAGAGAGAAGAATATGGTACTTGAACAAAGAGACTCAAAAGAGACCAAGAGAGAAAAATAACCAAACTTTGTCTGGAAAAGAGATTAGAAAAATATATTTGCTTAAATTTGTCTTAAGCTGATCAGATGTAAGCCTTGAATCCCTAATCAGAAATAAGATTACAAAACTAATGCTAAGAGATAAAAATAATATGATCGTCTACTGCTTTCATAGAGTAAGAGTTTTATGTCCAAAAAATCAAATTTCTTCTTGAATAAATTTGATTTTAGTAGCAAATACATACCAATTCTATTTCTATTAGTTGAAAACCTAACGCTGATATTGATCTTGAACAACAACAATCAACATCTAAATGATTCAAAATCAAAACTAGAACTATCCAAAAAGGGTAATTAATGCTATTTTCAAATAAAATAAATACACAATTTTACTTTTAATAAACATTTGAAATAAATTCTAAAATAGCATATCCTAATTTATTCTGTTTCATCAATTTGCCCATAAATAAAAGTCTAATTTCGATGATACAAATTTGGTAGGGATAAGTTCAAGAACATCTTTGTTACCAACAACATATATAGTCTAAATATTGAAAAAAATGATTTGGAAGGTTTGCATACAAATAAAATCATAAGTCAAATAATCTCTTAGTAGTAGCATAAAATATATCTTAACTAAAATTGTATGGAGAGGGCGATAGTGTAAGAAGCTGAGGAACAATGCATCTATATTTATAATGTTGAGAAGTTAATTAATTAATTATAATTAATATTTTAAGTCATGAAGGAGTTTATGTTCCATTTTTAGTTTAATTTACTTTAATTTCAGTAGTTCATTATGTTGTTTATATGCAATGTAATATACATACATAAATACAAACGAATGTATATACATGTATAATATCGGTTTTTTTATCAATGCTCAATGGACCATTGCCAAATGTTTTTAAGATGGGAGGGTAGCCTAATTAACAACTTAGTACCAACTATTTACGATTCTTTACGGATGTGGTATTCAAGGCACCAATGCTCACTTACTTCATATAATTAGTAAATTATACATATAATATTATATACATGTACACACAGGGGCCAATAAAAATAAGATGCTCCGAAGCTGAATAATTTCAGACAATGAAATTAATATCGTCTGAAAATAAGGGGGTAATTGATACGTTATTAATAAAATTTCATCATCTGTGTAAATCTCGATGCGATTTTTTAAGGAAAAAATATTCAAACCTCGAAAAAATGTCATCCAAAACTCTGATTTCAACAAACTTACAGTCAAAGTGACCAGCTCGACAAGAACCCAATGTTACCAAAATTAGTCCAATCAGAGTCAAATGTTTTTCCCAATAAAAAAGTCAACATAGTTTTAATGTATGAGCTTATATCTGATATAAAATTAAATACATTATTTTAGGGGTGTAAATGAGTGGCATATAGGGCATTTAATGATCCGATTTATAGTTGGGCTCGGGTCAGCTCAAAATCTCCTCAAAAAATTTAATCCAAAATTTATGCTCGTAGCACGACTCATTTATTTCGATCCGAGCCAACATTCAAGCCAATTTTCGAGCGATTAACGATCTTCGAGCTGAATTCGCAGCCCTAGTGACATATATGTAAAAATTAAAGTGTAGATGTTAGATGTACACAAAAGAATTGAGTGGTATGAATATTTTATATCACTTCAACATTATCTTAAAAATATGTTGATTTTAAAGCAGCAACCTAGGATACCATCATACTTATACTTCACAATGTAAAAGGACATTACATTAGCTGTTCATCACCTGTACAAATAATAGTTGAAATTCATGAACATGAAAAACGACATCCTTCGTTCTGCAATCAAATTACTATAAATTTCGAAGAGCATTGAAGTTTACTCCACATTGCATATCCCCAATCCAGTTTTCTTTGCCCCCGATGGATATTTCTTCTTTCCCACTCTTCTTCTTCTTCTTCTTCTCCTCTGTTGTTTGTTTCCTCCAAGTTCATGGACAGCTTCCGCCGCCTATTACGGAGCAGCCAATAACTGATCACTCTGCCGCCATTCAACATCACGAAGTCTATATCGTTCATGTTCGAAAAACAACTGCCAAAAAATTCCATCTTTTCAAACAAAGAAAGGACTGGTACAAGTCTTTCCTCCCTAACGACACCCTCTTCTCCGGCGAGCCACGCCTGGTGTACGCTTATCGCCAAGTGATCACTGGATTTGCGGCATGGCTTACTCAAGGCGAGTTAAAAGCCATGGAATCCATGGATGGGTTTCTCTTAGCCAACCAAAATTTTCCTCTCCATCACCGCACAACATACACACCAGAATTCCTCGGACTCGATAGATCGCAAGGCATGTGGTATGAGACTGCTTATGGGCAAGGCCAAATTATTGGAGTCATTGATAGTGGGGTGAAACCCACACACCCTTCTTTCAGCGGCCATGCTATGCCGCCGGCTCCTACCAAATGGAGTGGCACTTGCTTTTGGGGCAAACCAATCTGCAACAACAAACTCATAGGCGCAGAGGGCTCAAGGCAAGCCTCACCAATCGACACTGAAGGTCATGGCTCCCACTGCGCAAGCATTGCGGCCGGTAACTTTGTTGACGGCGCCAACGTCCACGGTGAAGCTCCCGGCACTGCCTCTGGCATTGCACCAAAAGCCCACCTCGCTGTCTACAAGAATGCAGGAGCGGGCGATTTGCTTAAATCTATTGAAGATGCCATGCGTGGTCATGTTGACGTGTTGTCCATATCCCAAGGTGATAGCCCGGAGTTCTACACCAGCGGTATTGTAATAGGTGCATTCGCCGCGATTACCAAAAATATCGTCACTGTTGCGGCGGCGCCCAACTTAGGCCCAAGTGAAAGCAGCATGGACACTGATGCCCCATGGATGATAACCGTTGGCGCTGCCTCCACTGACAGAAGAATTATGACCATTGTAAAGCTTGGTGATGGACGAGAGTTCCTTGGTGAATCTGCCTATCAACCAAGTGATTATGACTCACCAAAATTGCCGCTGATATATCTTTTTAGATGCTTTGGGGAGGACCTTATTGATAACGATGTGATTGGAAAGATAGTTCTTTGTAGAAACATAGGTAACAATACAAGAACTGGTGAATATGTCAAGGAAGCAGGAGGAGCAGGCATGATTATACTCGGTGACTCGGGAAACACGACATTTGCTCAGCCTCACGTCCTCCCCGCCTCATATGTTACCTATTATGCAGGACGACAGATAAAAGATTATTCCTCTACTCCTAATGCGACTGCAGCAATTATTTTCAAAGGTACACAGTTCAAAGTTCAACCCACACCAGCAGTTGCCGCCTTCTCAGGTCGAGGCCCTAGCATTTGGAATGGAGGTATCATTAAACCAGACGTAATAGCGCCAGGTGTCAACATCCTTGCAGCGTGGCCGTATGAAATAGGCTTAAACCAAAGTGGCACAAACTTAGTATTCAGTTTTCAAAGTGGTTGCTCCATGGCTACCCCTCATGTGGCTGGTCTTGCAGCTCTGCTCAAGAGCAACCACCCAACATGGTCTGCTGCAGCAATCAGTTCGGCAATCATGACTACAGCTTACGTTACTGATCAGGAAGGCAAACCAATTTCAGATCAGTTTGATGGAACACAGGCCAGTATCTTTGCTAGAGGATCAGGTCATATCGACCCAGTGGCAGCGAATAATCCAGGCCTCATATATGATATTCAACCCCATGACTACATTCGATACCTTTGTGGTTCCGGGTTGTTTGATGATAAGCAAGTAAGCGCCATAGTTCAGGGAAACATAACATGCTCTACTATTCGTAGCATTAAAGTTGAAGAACTGAACTATCCTTCCATAGCAGTGACCATTAGTCTTGGCGTTGAACCAAAAATTGTGAGTAGAACAGTGACGAATGTCGGAGATGCTGGCACCATGTACACTGTGGAGGTTGAAGAGCCCAAAGGTGTGAATATAGATGTTTCACCTACAGTTCTTAAATTCGACGAAGTAGGGGAGAAGAAGAGCTTTAATATCACGTTGACCTTTAAGAATAGTCCCCTGCCTGATGGTGAAGTTTCAGAAGGGCAACTGTCATGGGTTTCTGGCAAGTACCTTGTAAGGAGCCCTATTGCCGTGTCATTCGTGGCAACACCAAGAGTCCGAAAGCTGATAAAACCTAATAGTATTGTATAGGATAAAGAGATTCCATCTCAACCATAGGATAAACCTCAAATCTGAGCACCAAATAAACTAATTTTATACTCAAGGGAAAATAATTTCATATTTGGTTAACCGCCAACAGGTCATTTAAAGATTAATATAAATAGAATTCACAGCTTTAGATTTTTGTTGACCTTAATAATGAAAAGAATTGATAGAAATTGACTACAAAGTAATAAATAACTTTAAACTTCATAATGATCAAAATAAGCATTATATTAAGAGTCGGTTATAAAATTATATCTCCTTAAAAAGCTTGCATAATATCAAACTTGAATATACACAATTGCTCCGACTTATATATTAAGAAGTTAATTTTATAGCCTGAGAAGGCTACATTGGCTGAAATATAAAATCAACAAGTATTGTCTTGCATTCATGCAATTATTTTGAAAAGTGTACAAGTGCTTTAAAGTTAATAAAATCTCTCTTTTAATATTAGATTTGATTGCCAATTTATAAATGCTCTCAAGTCTTCCAGTTTAATCCTCTTCCCAGCAATGACTAGAATCGACGAGACTAAGCACCTTGATATAAATCTCAATTAAAAGAGCCCACTCATAAAATCAAAATCTTAAGTTACTTGAATAATCTACAACTTTGATTATGATCTTGCTGGATGCAAATATCAATTGGATGGGTTTATTTTCAAAAATTAAACTTAAAAAATTATATGAATAAATTGAGCTAATATAGATTATGATTATAATCTTTTGAAAGTGAGTTAAAGTTGACAAGGATTTCAAAGCTATCTAAATCTTTGATAATGGTTGTGTTGAAAAATGAATCTCCAGTAAAGGGAACATTCTAACAAAAAATAATTAATTCTAATAATTTCCAATGAATTTAAAAAATTCTGGAAAAATTATGAAATCATAAAGCATCCAAGTGAAAATCAATCACTAAAAGCTAAAAAAAAAAACTATACTCACTCTCTAAAATGAGGAAGCCCATATAGTTAATTACATCTTAGACAACCGAAGTCACCTAAAAAAACTCTCGAGTAAGATCAGAGTTTCGTCTTCAAAAATTCAACGTTTAGGTTTCCATGATTGCTTATAGGAAAAGTCAAACGGGATAGATTCAAATAGAAACAGTTGTTTCTGAAATCCAAAGGAGCGAAGAGTAGGAGATGTCGAAGATACCGAATAAGATTCAGTGACATCTCAAACTAACATATGGTTTGTTTTTACATCTTTGAAAGGAAAATTATGTGATATTTCAGTCCTACAAATTATTTAGATATTCGAGGCTTATATTTACATTTCATATGTAAATGACTCGAGGAAATAAGAAAATTTATGTTGTACCAGACGACGACATCAGAATCCTAAAAGTTTAGGCACAAATATTCCTCCAAATGCTCCAAAAAAAACCTGAAACTCTCCAAAGCAATAAAACTTCTAATCCGCATGAATGAATCACCAGCAAACCGATGAGTCAATCTCAACTTCCAGAAAAAAAATGAAGCAAAACCCAACAAGACTTCTCAAAATCTCCCGGATGAAACACCAAAATAACCAGTCAAAATTTTCCCCTCAAAGGGGTATTTATAGGTGACGGGGAGGAAGGATCTTACAGCCGGTGAGAATCGGGCGGTGATGAGAAATACCCACAAAGAGTAAGAAACCCATCAAGATTAAGAGTAAGAATATTACTACTCTTTTGGGTGGGAAAATTCCTCTCGGTGGAGCAACCGACGATGGGGCTCAGAAAGGAGGAAGGAGACCGGAAAACCGGCAAGAAGCTTCGAGAATGAGAGAATCGCTGAATGGGAGAATGCTAGGGCTCGGTTCGGTCCCGAGAGGAGAAGGGGAGGCGTGGGTTGAAGAAAGAAGCGTAAGTTTTTTTATTTAATTGAATTTATTAAATAAAAAAAATATTATTTTATTCTAAATCTATTAATTTATGCACAACTTAATCCAACTCGAAACCCTATCAAAATTTATATCATTCCCAGCCAAAATCGACATTCCGGACGCATTAGAGACGTATGTTTAGTCATCCGGGGTTACCTGGACAAGTTCATCGAATATCGTACCAATTTAACTTTAATTTACGCGTGTTGCGACAAAAGAATTTATTTTGGTCTAATCAGAGTCGTTTAACGAGCAAATTGATGACTGGTCCTCGCCTAAACGACAACCATAGTTAAACATATTGCTCTCGACAGAAAGTCGGACGTCGAACGTCGTGGGGTCCACCTATGTCTTTCAAGTTCCTATAGGAGCTCAATTTGAGTTTCGATATGTCGGCTTTTCAATCGACTCAATCGAATGTTGAAGATCTGAAACCGTCCATTTGAAACTTCAAAGAGCGAAGAAATGACTCAAATTTCTAAATATTGTAGGTCCTAGATAGTCCTCTAGAAGAGTCAAAATAGAAAAATCCTAAGGCTAGATCCTAGGGTATCTAAAGAAAGGGAAAGGAAGGCCTTAAAATTGAGGTCAACACATACTTAATGTTGACCTCATTTTTCCATCAATTATTCTTCTCAATCTTCATCCTATGGAACTTCACTTGACATGAAACTTGAGCAAAATCCTAATTTCACAAAAAGAAAATTTAACTTAGCCAAACTAAAACTAAACCTTGAGCTAGAATCCTGTTTTAACATAAAAATTTTTATAGGGAAACGAAAATTGATCCAACAAAAATAAAAGTGATCAAAAACTTCCCTCACCCACTTCTATGAGGGGAGTCGGACACTTTTTAGGCCATGCTATGAGGGGAGTCGGGTTTTCCTTTAGTGAGTGAGCTATCACCACTACTGGTGGATGTAGAAGACTAATTCTTCTTACATAAATTTTTAGAACAATGCTTTGTTGGCATCTTATAGAGAAATTGATTCTCTTTCATGAGTTGCAAAATTTTTAGTACCGAGGTAGAAAAGCTCATTCCAACAACAAAGCTAAGTTTTCATCTTCATACTTCACATTGATTATCTCTAGGTCAGTGATGATGCTCTTGAACTCAGTTAGGTGCCTGCATGTTCGAGCTTTCTACCATGCAATGAGAGAATAATTTCTACTTCAAGTAACTTTGTTGTGAGTCTCTTCCCATTATATATAAACTCCAATTTTTGCCATAGTTTGGCGCCAATGTTCTCATTCAAACAGTCTTATAAGATCTCACTTTATAGATGTAGACGACTCTGAGATATTGCCTTCTTATCCATTTGAATGTTCTTTTCGGTTGATAATTGCTCAGCATGTGGTCAATGTCGAGCAAGGTGCATCTGAGATCCAACTAAATCAATATATCTATCATCTTGATTTGCCACAAAGCAAAATGATAGACTATTCTAACTTCTCAATGTTGAAATTCATTTTGGCCATTTCTAAGAAAAGGAGATACAAATATGATTAATTTCACAAAAAAAAAATTGATGAATAGCAAGATCAATCATACAAGCGATAAATATGATGAAAGAAAAAGAAGAAATTGTGCCCTTTAATACCACTTGTTAAAAGAAAAAAATTGTTAAGTAAAATCAATCACACAATTAAGGCACACATAATTTACGTGAAAAACCCCTTAAAAGGGAAAAAATCATGAGAGTGCTAGAACAAGCTTCAATAATTAAAATGATAGTCAACTATAATGCCGAACAAAAAACTTCTCAGTTTCATGTTTGATTCCTCCCAACCTCAAGCCATGACATGCTATGGTTATTTATAGAGTTGCAAATGAACATACTTGACAGAAAAAATATTTTATATCAAATATTTAAAGCAATAAATATATTGGGTAGCAAATATCACATATGTTTGATATCAAATATATCAAGCAAGAAATATATTTAGAAACAAATATATTTAATAGGAGATGTCACATATATTTGATATCAAATATATTAAGCAAGAAATATATTTGAAAACAAATTTGATACCAAAAATTTAAGCAAAAAATATATATTTGATAAGAAATTTCAAGGCATTATTTTACAGGTGTGAAGAAAGAGTCTTGGGTCACTTGGTTTTGGCCGGTAGCAAGCTTTTCTATCAGGATTTTATGAATTCCTAGAATATTAACTCGGCATTAAATATTGTTAGATTTCAATTATTTGGTATGAGATTAAATTATATAAAAACTCAACTCCTATGTATTTGCATATCTAACACCGAAACTTTATTTGTTACATATATACCACCACACTTGTGCATCAAAAGGTATATTTCACTTTAAAAGTTAAAATAGTGGTCTTTTTGATGTGATATGAAAGATTTGGCTGGTATAAATGTAAAAAATTTTAATTGTTAGATATGTAAATACATAGCAATTTGATGGCGTGTATATAAATGCCTCATTATATAACCATATTGGCATAATCGAGTATTAAAAAACCAATAAGACCTCATAATCATAAATTAACCGGTAATGCTAATGGAAAGTAAAACCACTCGTCCTAATTTCCATTCCATCATTGGCAGCAGGGATAGAGCCTTCTCAAAACTTGAAGCAGCAGTCCTGAAGAGATCATAGCATCTGTTCTGAAACTGAGCTATGAGAATTAGATACAAAACATTCTCTTTAAGCTAATTGAGAGTAAGAACAGCTGCAGCTAAATCTTCCTATACAGTCTAAACCCAGTAAATTTGATTTCCTTTTGGGTTTTGGGCATAACAACAATTCTAATAAGTGACTTCTTTGTTGGTTTAATTAATCTAATCTTTCTTTAGTACCATGTTCTTCCGAAAGAAATATTTAACCTGTCTTAACTCTCGTCACTACTATTCATTGTCATCTCCAACCAAAAGCTTGTTAATTTCACTTTAATGGTAAAAGGGAAAGATTTTTATATGCAATTATTTACATTACAAGCAACGTTTCCATGAAGGTCGTTAGAATAGTTTATAACTTTTAGCTAATAGTAATTTGAGCAATGCCTACAAATCAACTTTATCAGAGATTCCAATTATATTATTGTTCATCGTATCAAAACACAAGATCAATTAGCAGCTATATTAACAAAATCTCACAACTATTACCCTCTTTCATACACTTCAAAACAAAATGAGAATTTCAACGACTTCTCAATTGAGGGCCATGATAAATGTTCTCATCATGAAGGTGAGCTGCAATACATGGTCAGTCAACCTTTTTCCTGCTAGTTGAACGGGTTAAATCCTAGCCATCCAATTATCCTACTAATAGCAATCATATCCATGTCATACTAACAACCTAGGTTGTTCTAATTTATTCTTAACAAATATCATATATAGATATCAATGATGTATGGAAGGTGATGATGAGAAATAGATTTAAGTTTACTCTCACATTGGCCACAGTTGTCTTCTCGCATTAGTAATGTAGGTGCTATCTGTAAGTGCTGCTTTGATGAAAATTCTTCTAAGAGAATATGTGGCATCCTATTTTTTTGATATAGTTGGGCAGGGTATATTCTCAGTAACGGCTATTAGGTCGTAAAGAAGGAAATGGATACATTTACAGCCACAATTTCTGCTTAGCTTTTGAAACATAAGAAAACTGGGTTATCTTTATAAAGAAAAAAAAAACGAAGTACATGAAAAGACAGGCTTTTGATGGTGATACCAGTAGGAATGTGCTGCAGAAAATACAACTGATAACAAGTAAAAATTTCTTCTCCATTTCAGCTTTCTGTAAGCATTAGAATTGTTCCCTGCTAGCTCAAACCAAAACTCCACTTTCGTCTAGCAAGGGGCGATGTTGCCATTTGGCTATCTAAAACTTAAAAATTGACGTCTGATTTAGCCTTCTGGACTGGTGTTAGGTTCATCAGCTCTATCCTTTTGACTAATTTTCAGCCTAAGAGGCCTTCGCATGAGTTCCTGAAGCAGTCATATTGGGTTGATTAGTTGAGATCGGTAAAAGAACTGATATTTAAGCTATGTTAGCCATTATTAAGCTGAGCTGTGCATGATTGTTTTAGTATTCGAATTAGTGCCCTCTAGCTTAGAGTGTAGGCAACCTAAACAATGTTCTAGGCCTGCCAACAATTTCAATGTAGCATAGCTAAAAATGGGCATTTACATGCCTCCCTCCCAATATTATGTATTTACATATCTAAGACAAACTATACTTTTTACATTTATACCACCAAAATCTTTTAT
>NEWO01000096.1:98040-109459 GCA_003013225.1 Phalaenopsis aphrodite
TCATTAGTGGCAAAAGAAATGAACCCATATCCAGCAGACCCCCCTGACGGGCCATTGAAAACCACTCTAGCAGACACAGGCTTGAATTTGGCTGCGAAGAACTCCCTAAGATTACCTGACCTTACATTCCAAGCAAGATTTGATACATAGATCCAGTTTCTTGCCTCACTCTTGGGAGTAATATTAGGGGCTAGAGTAGAGTACGGTTTTTTAAAGCTCTTTGCTAGTTCAACTCTAATGATCCTTCCAGAAAATTCCTGCAAAAGATAATAATGTCTGTAACAAAACCTGAGAAGCAGAGATTATATCTTTATCAGGACAAATAAATTGATCCTCCATTTAATCCAAGAAAAAAAATCACACACACATGCAACCACTGTTGTTATGCTTAAGCAAATGAGCATAGTCAATAATGATAACAACATACCTGCAGCACAACATACCACACCACTTTATTCTGAATCACCCTCACCAAACAATCTTAACCATCTTATTTCATCTCAGTCACACACATAATTTCTAGACTTTTCTTTTACTTTTACTTCTACATTTTCACTGTTAGTGTATATGAGATGCTGCTGTCAGCATCATATGAAAGCAAATGAATTGAGGTCACGGTAGCCCTTTTCTTCACCTCTGTTTGTGCACGCCTTTCTTTCTGCTGCTGCTGGTTTTCTTACATGGTATCAGAGCTTCAACAACATTGTAATTGACGATTCTGCCACCTCGCAGCTCCAAGAAAACTTCCATCTGACTCACAGGTGCGGCAATCCTCCAATCGCTGAAATTCCTAGGAACCATAATCAAAGCCGTAGTGACCATCTCCCTCTCCGCTGACAACTACCCGATTTGGAGATCCCAATTTCTCAAAATCGTAAAGACAAATGGCTTTCTCAGCTTCCTCGATGGATCTACTCAGCAACCACCACCTACCATCACCAACACACCCGATCTATCCCCACCCAACCCGAATTGACCCTTTGGATGCTAGGGAATCAACACCTCGCTGCTGCCATCTCCTCCACTATTTCTACCACAATTCTCCCATACGTGCTTATCCTTGATAGCTGCTCCAAAATTTGGCATACTCTTGTAAAACGGCTGCAATCTATCGATCTAAGGTAATCTAGCTGAAAAATGAGTTTCATAATGTCTCCATGAGAAACCCCACAATGGCACAATACTAGACCCATATCCAGACACTGGTCAACAACATTTCAGCTGTCGGGGCCCCAATTGACACCGAGGACATCATTTTATACACTCTCAAACTCTCCCTACATCCTATCGAGCCTTTAAAACATCCATTCGAACACAATTAAATCCAATTGCCTTAGGGATCTCTACT
Organism: Phalaenopsis aphrodite; assembly: GCA_003013225.1. NCBI lineage: Eukaryota > Viridiplantae > Streptophyta > Magnoliopsida > Asparagales > Orchidaceae > Phalaenopsis > Phalaenopsis aphrodite. Next base: position 99,389 of record NEWO01000096.1, read on the forward strand.
CTCTTCTCCTTAGTGAAGATATCAACATAGCTAATGACAACTCAGTCATACCCACAACCGATTCTCATCTAGCTCTCTACATACATAATTTCAAGAGTAAATATAATTCCTCCAAAGGCTGGAGCAACACTGCCAATCCCGGATACAAAGGTGTTGCACCGCAATCAAATACACAAACCCCAAGCCAAACAAAGGAACCAACACAATATTGTCAAACCTGCAGCAAACCTGGACACAGCTCCAAAGTACAGGCATAGACTCAATATCAAATATCAACCAACTAAGCCTCCACCAACAACAACTCTTCTCACATCTTCCAACACTCCCGATTGGTATCAACACATCGGCACCACATGTCACATGACTGCACCTCTTGATCAACTTCAAGCAGCCAAAGCATCTCATGGTCCAGATCAATTCATGTCAGTAACGGAGAGACACTTCCCATTCATCATTCTGGCCATGGTCTCTTACCAACATCATCTTGTAAGCTTATACTCTCTAAACAATTCCATTCACCTCAATTATATCACAACCTAATTTCTATCTCCCAAGTTGTTGTTGATAATGATTGTCTCATAATCTTTGAAGCAACTGGTTATCAAATTAAAGACTGAATCTCGCAGCAGAAACTTCTTCAAGGCCCTTGCCGCAATGGGTTGTACCCAGTTCCAGCAGCTCAACAAGCTTTCGTCTCCAACACAACCCATAAAAATTCATGGCATCAATGCTAGTCACCAAATCCTTCCAACCATAGCAAAAAAACAACCACATATCTTGATTTCTAGCATTTTTCCTTTTTGCAAGGCACGTCCACTGCTAAATGTCATCACTTACCTTTTTCTTCTAGCTATACTTAATGTAATCCACTAGAACTTATACATTCAGATATTGGGGGCCATCCCCAACATCATCTATTCAAGGATTTAACTATCGCGTTATTTTTGTTGATGATTCTATTCGCTTTTAATGATTTTATCCTATGTAACACAAATCTGAAGTTCTCTCTAGCTTCTTCAAATTCAAGCAGCTAGTAGAACTTTAATTCCATAAGAAAATTATAACTCTAAAAACTGACAAACACGAGTATAAAAACTAGCAATTCAGCAATTTCCTACTTAATTAAGGCATCATTCATCAAATAATATGTCCATACACTCCATAACAGAATGCGATTGCAAAACGTAAACATCGTCATAAACTTGAGACCTCTTGAGCCCTTCTAGCCTAATCGAATCTCCCACCCTCCTTATGGCTTGAAATAGTGGTTGTTAAGGAAGGTGGAGACTCGGTCCACTTTCTTGAATTGGCGACCTCGACACTTATGAAAATTATTTAAGTTTATTTCCTTATGAAAATTATTTAAGTTTATTTCCTTATGTATTTTGTCTCCTGCTATAGCTTGATGGTTCTCTGTTTTCATTTAAAGCAGTTGTCTTCTATTGACAAGAAGAATCCTACCCCTCTTGTTGCTATAGAGAAAAAGACAATGAATTTAATAGCTTGCCTTAATGGGCTTTATATAGGTCATTAAAACATGATTCCATGTTTTCTCTATGGAATCACAAAATTAAAGGTCACCAAAAATAACTGGATACTGGGAAGCTTTAAAAGGGGCTCACGATTACAGTGATGTATATTACTCTCTAAACAGTTTTCTCTCCTTGGATTATACTTTGTCCTGAGACTGAAAAACAAGAATCACAAGGAAGTTTTTCTTTAAAGTTGTCTTTCTTCTTCTTGGTGTGCCTCTCGGTTTAGAGAGAGAGAGAAAAGGTGAAGAGAGAGAGAGAGAATTCTTTCTTGTAAGTCGACGTGGTCGACAGTGTAATCCTCAAAGCTAATAAAATCCTCTGCAGCTCCGTGGACGTAGGCAATTTGCCGAAACACGTAAATCATGTGTCACATTTTCTGGTGTAATTTTTCTAGATCTGTTTTTCGCTTTGTTGTCGTAATTTTTTCATAACAATTGATATCAAAGCCCCGGTTCGGATCTGAGGAAGAATGATGACCGGAGACGAAGTGAAGGTTTCAGGGATCGAGAGGTTCGATGACACGGATTTTGGATACTAGAGGATGCAGATAAAGGATTACCTCTATGGGAAGAAACTTCATCTTCCACTACTTTGAAAACGACCGGAGAAGATGGAAGAGGCTGATTGGAATCTGTTGGATCGACGGGTTCTGGGGCTTATCGATTAACCCTATCGAGGTCCGTTGCTCACAATGTCATAAAGGAGAGGACGACGACAGATCTTATGGCGGCCTTATCAAGTATGTATGAAAAGCCATCGGCGAATAACAAGATGCACTTGATGAAAAAGTTATTCAACCTGAAGATGTCGGAAGGTGCGTCGGTTGTTCAACATTTGAATGATTTCAACACTATTACAAATCAATTATCGTCTGTTGAAATTGATTTTGACGATGAGATACGTGCGTTGATATTGTTGGCTTCATTGCCAAATAGCTGGGAAGCCATGAAAATGGCGGTTAGCAACTCTGCAGGTAAAACCAAACTGAAATATGATGATATTCGTGACTTGATTCTTGCTGAAGAAGTGCGCAGAAAAAATTTTGCGAGATCTCAGGTTCGATTTCAGCACTGAATATTGATTTCGGAGGGAGATCACAAGACAGAAACTCAAACGGAGGAAGGCCGAAATCAAAGCATAGAAGCAAGAGCAAGTCAAAGCCTGGTCAGCAAGAAATCTGCTGGAATTGTGGCAAAACTGGCCACATAAAGAAGAACTGTAAAAATCCTAAGAAGACGGAGAACGTCAGTGCTAATGTAACTGAAGAAGTGCAGGATGCACTATTGCTTGCAATTCATAACTCTGTTGACGACTAGATACTAGACTCGAGGACTTCTTTTCACACATCTTCTCGCCGGAAGTTAATAAGAAACTATGTTTCAGGTGACTTTGGGAAAATGTAGCTGGCTGATAGAGCAGCTTTGAACGTGGTGGAGATGAGAGATGTTGAAATTGCACTCCCTAACAGAAACAAATGAAACCTGCAAAAGGTTAGACACATTCTTGAACTGAAAAAGAACCTCATATCTGTTGGGGAGCTTGATGAGGGAGGTCATTCAGTAGTGTTCTCTGATAACACCTGAAAGGTTACTAAAGGAGCACTGGTACTGGCTCGGGGTAAGAAGACTGGTACGCTATATATGAAAACTGGTCTAATTAACAATGTTGATACCACAGTTGCAGAGAGCACAGCAGACATGTGACATTACAAACTTGGACACATGAGTCAGAGAGGTATGAAAGAGCTTCAGTCCAGCGGCAAGCTACCAGAATTGAAGTCCGTTGATTTCGGTATGTGTGAAAGTTGCATCATGGGGAAGCAGAAGAATGTCAGTTTCCTGAAAGGTGGCAGAATACCAAAGGCAAGAAAACTAAAACCGGTACACACCGATGTGTGGGGGCCTTCCCTAGTAGCATCTCTTGGAGGCTCTCGCAATTACGTCACATTCATAGATGACCACAGCAGAAAGGTATGAGTTTACTTTCTGAAGCAAAAATCTGATGTATTTTTTGTGTTCAAAACTTAGAAGGTCATGGTTGAAACAGAGACAGATCTAAAACTGAAATGTTTGAGATCTGACAATGGTAGTGAGTACATTGATGGTGGGTTCAAGGAGTACTGTGCAGCTCAAGGTATCAGAATGGAGAAAACCATTCTGGGGACACCACAGCAAAATGGAGTTGCAGAACGCATAAACAGGATCATCAATGAGCGTGTCAGGAGCAGGAGATTGCACGCACGACTACCACCAACCTTCTGGGCAGATGCGGTCAACACTGCAGTTTACCTGATCAACAGAGGGTCATCTGTCCCATTAGACTGTTAATTACTTGAGGAGGTCTAGAGCGGCAAAGAAGTCAAATTTTCTCATCTTAAAACTTTTGGTTATCTTTTTTATGTTCTAATCAATCCTGATGTACGTAGCAAGCTTGATGCTAAGTCAAAGAAATGTTATTTCATTGGTTATGGAGACGAAACATTTGATTATCGTTTCTAGGATGATCAGGATCAGAAAATTATCAGAAGCAGAAAAGTGATTTTCAATGAGAAGATGATGTACAAGGACAAGGCTAATACAATCTAGAGTAGCTCCTCAGAAGTCAGAGTTCGTGGAGTTCAACGATCTACCAGAGGACACAAAGAAGGACGAAGATGGGAAAGAGGAGGAGAATGGGTCTGGGGCACCCATTCTTATTATTCCGCAGGCAGACCCAGAGTCATTCACTACTCCAGTCGTCATTTGAAGGTTAGTCAGGAGCAGGCATTCGCCGCAACGTTACTCGCCAACTTTAAATAACATATTGGTGACAGATAGTGGAGAACCACAAAGTTATGAAGAAACCTTAGCAAATGAAAATTCTAGTAAATGAGAGCTGGCCATGAAGGAGGAAATGGATTCCCTGCTGAGAAATCAGACATGGGATCTAACAGAACTTCCCCCAGGGAAGAAGGCATTGCACAACAAGTGAGTGTACCGGGTAAAGACCGAGTCTAATGACAGTAAAAGGTACAAGGTCAGACTTGTTGCAAAAGGATTTCAACAGAAGCAAGGCATTGATTACTCTGAGATCTTTTCTCCTGTGGTAAAACTCACAACAATCAGAATGGTCCTGGCTATGGTTGCTACCAAAGATCTATTCCTTGAGCAATTAGATGTGAAGACAACTTTTCTACATGGAGACCTTGAATAAGACATCTATATGGACAAGGAAAAGAAATTTCACTTTGTAGACTGAAGAAGAGTTTGTATGGTCTGAAGCAAGCTCCTAGACAATGGTACAAGAAGTTTGATAATTTCATGCAAAATGCCAGATACAGCAGATGTCAGACAGATCACTGTTGCTAGGTCAGGTACTTTGATCATTCCTATATCATCCTATTGTTTGTGGATGATATGCTTATTGCAGGGGCCAGCATTTATGAGATCAATAATCTGAAGAAGCAGATGTCAGAGCACTTTGCAATTAAGGATTTGGGAGCGACAAAACAAATCCTTGGCATGAGGATTGTTAGAGATCAAGTCAAAGGCACTTTGAGACTTTCACAGGCTGAATATGTGAAAAAGGTGCTTAGCAGGTTCAATATGAACAAGACCAAGCCAGTTAGCACACCTTTAGGCAGTCACTTCAGACTCAGCAAAAATCAATCACCCAAGTCAGAGAAGGAACAAGATTACATGAGTAAGGTTCCTTACGCTTCAGCTATTGGTTCACTTATGTATGCTATGGTCTGTACTAGATCGGATATTGCCCATGCAGTGAGAGTTGTGAGCAGATAAATGAGTAATCCAGGAAGGAACATTGGGAAGTTATGAAGTGGATTTTGAGATACCTAAAAGGCTATTCAGAAACCTGTTTATGTTTCTCGGGAAAGAGCCTAGAGGTACAGGGTTATGTTGATGCAGATTTAGCTGGAGACATTGACAGTAGGAAGAGTACTACATGTTATGTTTATACTCTTGGCGGTACTGCAATGTCATGGGGCTCTAATTTACAGAAGACAGTTTCTTTGTCCACTACAGAGGCTGCTAAGGAGATGATATGGCTGCAAAGTTTCTTGGCGGAATTGGGCAAGGAGGTTCAGAAAGGCACTCTCTACAGTGATAGCCAAAGCGCAATATTCTTAGCTAGAAATCCAGCATTTCAATCCAGGACCAAGTAAATTCAGATCAGGTATCACTTTATTCGATCATTGTTAGATGACGGACATTTACTATTTGAGAAAATTTGTGGAAGCAAGAATCCTGTTGATATGTTGACCAAGGGCGTTACATTTGAGAACTGAAGTTCTGCTCGACTTCATTTGGTCTTCTATCTTGAAGACAGAGGTTTTGAGTTGCAGAGGTGGAGGATATCACGTTTGAGGATAAGATCGATGCAGCCAACAGATAATGCAGTCAGTGTCCTAGTCTCCAAGTGGGAGAATTGTTAAGGAAGGTAGAGACTCGGTCCACTTCCTTGAATTGACGACCTCGACACTTATGGAAATTATTTAAGTTTATTTTCTTATATATTTTGTTTCCTATTATAGCTTGATGGTTCCCTGTTTTCATTTAAAGCAGTCGTCTTTTATTGACAGGAAGAATTAAGGAAAGCTTAATTAATTAATTAAGCTTTACCAGATTAATCTCCTGCTTCTCATGTTGCTATAGAGAAAAAGGCAATGAATTTGATAGCTTGTCTTAATGAGCTTTATATGGGTCATTAAAGCATGATTCCATGTTTTCTCTATGGAATCACGAAATTAAGGTTTATCAAAATAAGTTGGATAAACGGAAGCTTTAAAAGGGGCTCACGATTACAGGGATGTGTATTACTCTCCAAACAGCTTTCTCTCCTTGGATTATACATTGTCCTGAGACTGAAAAAAAGGAATCACAAGGAAGCTTTTCTTTAAAGTTATCTTTCTTCTTCTTGGTGTGCCTCTCGGTTTAGAGAGAGAGAGAGAATGTGAGGAGAGAGAGAGAGATAATTTTTTCTTGTAAGTCGACGTGGTCGACGGTGTAATCCTCAAAGTTAATAAAATCCTCTGCAGTTCCGTAGACGCAGGCAATTTGCCGAACCACGTAAATCTTGTGTCGTTTTTTCTGGTGTAATTTTTCTAGATCTGTTTTACGCTTTATTGCCGTCATTTTTTCATAACAGTGGTCACTATCATTTATTTTATGAACAGGTTATCATCACCAAACACATCCAATCTATCACCATATCAACTACTACATGGTAATCCACCGGATTACGGTCATCTAAAAATTTTTGGATGGGAGTGCTTTCCTTGGCTGCACCCCGCTCAACGACACAAGCTTCAACCGCGGTCGGTATCCTATGTTTTTCTTGGTTATACTGAACCTACCAAGGGCTCAAAGTGCTTCCAACCTACCACAGATAAAATCACTATATCTCGGCATGTTATAATTAACGAACAATCCTTCCCATACTACCAATCTACTACCCCACAACAACCACCCAAACCCGCAGCCACACATCCACTCACCCTTTTGCCAACCACCAGCTTTACTCCATCAATGCAGCATACTAAGTCCCCTCTACCTCAGCCAACTTCAGCACCTCAACCTACATTATCCCACTGAAACACCAACCCATGACAGAAGCCACTCAAAATTATTCTTCCTTGACCAATTTCAGCTTCCCAACCTGCATTACCTGCTACTCAGCCCTCTTCTCCCCTTCAAATACAATCCAAACAGCTCACTCCAATTATCCCACAACATCTCATGATCACAAGACCTAAAACAGACTCCCTTCCTGCTACACGCACTTTCGATCTCCTGCATCATACCATCGAACCTACAGAACCTTCCAACTATAAGCAAGGGGCAACCTCCCCACACTGGAAGCAAGCTATGGATGAAGAAATTTCAGCACTTTTACTCTCAACAAATTTGGAAACTAGTTCCTCCTCCCACCAACCAATCGATTCTTGGATGCAAATGAACATTTCAAATCAAAAGAAAAGCTGATGGCACCATGACATGATACAAGACGTGACTCATAGATCAAGGATTCCAACAGGAATATGGTCTAAACTATGTCGTAACTCATTCTAGCAACAGACGTCTCCAATGCCTTTCTTCATGGTAAGCTCAACGACACTATCTTCATGTGCTAACCTCTAGGATATATTGACGGAGATCATCCCCATAAAGTGTGCCATCTCCTCAAATCTCTCTAAAATCTCAAACAAACACTGCGCCAATGGTTTGAAACATCTCCAAGCATCTAGTCCATTTTGGGTTCAAACCATGTCATGTTGATTCTTCTCTGCTAACCTACAATTCCAACTCGAGGCAACTTTATCTCCTTCTATATATAGATGATATTCTCTTAACAAGAAGCAATCTAAGTGCTATTAATCATCTCATCCAAAATCTTCAATGCACATTCTCCATGAAGCTGCTTGGACCGGTTTCCACCTTTCTTGGGATTCAAATTAAGCACACCACCACCGGTTTTCACCTATCTCAAACTGACTACGGGCAGATAAGTTTGACTGTAAATCACAACCCAACCCATATTCGTTCTCCTCCAAGCCAAACAACAATCTTCAACAACTCATTCTACATTTCGCTCAATCTTGTCATCTGGTGGGATCGCTCCAGTACCTCACTATCACAAGTCCAAACATTCAATTTGCAGTCAATACTTACTCTCAGCATCTTCATGATCTCCTGTCGCTGTGCTATTAACAAATAAAATACCTTGTATTAAAGGTACTCACTCTCGGTCTTCAACTCCAAGTTGGACCTCTCATTGTGCATACATACTTCGACTAAAGCTAGGCAAGTGACTTCCTTGATCGCCGATCAATAATCGAATACTGCTCCTTCTTGGGCCCAAATCTGATTTCCAGGTAAGTCAAGAAACAACTTATGGTGGCTCAATCTTCAACAAAAGCCGAGTACATAGCCCTATCATCCGCTGCCACCGATGTCTTCTGGTTACGTGGGTTGTTGCAAGACTTTCACATATCCATCTCTCTTCTAATAACCATTCATTGTGACAATACTTCAGCAATGGCAATCACCCATAATCTCGTCTTCCATGCCCAAACAAAGCATTTTGAGACCGACTATCACTTCATCTGAGACACGTCATTTCCAAAGAGCTCTCACTCAATTACATCCCTACCGATGACCAATTTGCCGACATCTTCACCAAGACACCGCCTACGCCTCACCTCTACAAGATCAGAGACAAGCTAAAGCTTTGAAATCCCACCATTAGCTTCAGGGGGATGATAACAATATACCAACAACACAACATACCACACCACTTTATTCTGAATCATCTTCACCATACAATCCTAACCACCTCATTTCATCTCTGCCTCACACAGATTCTAAACTATTTTTTTTTCCTTTTAATTATACCTTTTCACTATTAATGTATATGCGATGCTCCTGTAAGCATCATATGAAAACAAATGAATTGAGGTCACGGTAGCCCTTTTCTTCCTCTTTATCTTCGCATCTATCTTTCTTCCTATTCCTGTTGGTTTCTTACAGATAAAACTGCAGCATCCTAACAGATGAATATCAAATAATAAAAGTAAAAAAAATTAAAATTATGGATTACAGTTACTTTTTAAATTTTTCATGGAACTAAGGGCCAATAAATTTCACAATCATTTACATAGTAGTGTCTTTAAGTCAGAAGCTAGCATGGGGCTTATACTTAACCAAAAAAAGAACGGATGGTCGGACATTAAAATTAAATTCTCTATTATTCAATTTTCAGCGCTAATATTTTTAATCCAAGTAAATTGAAAGAGCAACCAAAGAAAATAATTTAATTAACAAATAAAAGTTTCTCTCTCTGGTTGTTGACTATGTCTTCTGTACACATTAGCTCTTCTCATATACATCTTATTCAAAATCTTAAAATCTGAAAAAATATTAAAATGACACCATGAGTTATTTAAGCTAACCCAGTGGAGCAATCACATTTCTAAATTATACTAACCAAAGAAAAAGAATATAAATTTTACTACAGAAAATCTTATAATAATCTAATGTATTGTCCATGACATTTACTTAATGTAATAACTTATACTTTGAGATGCAATATTTTTAATTTTAATCTTCAAGATTTATTCTGTAACTTTACATTTATTTTAAACTCTTAATTTTCATACTAGTCTCAAAAGCCTCTTTCGCATAGCGATTCATTATATAAATTACACTATTGTTTAAGGTGGAAAAATGTCTTCTCGCCTCTAACCGATATTCTCCCATCGGTATAACAATTAGCAAAATTATCACAACTGTCCAGGGTGATAGAAAAATATCTATGTGTGTGGGTACATGGACATCTCTTACTTGCACCATAAAGGAGTGAAATCATATTGTTAGTATGCACATACAAGCATTCATATATACAATATTTACATTTCATTCTTCATAGCGCATATTGTTTTTTTTATGTGACACTATGCATTCATCTATTTATGAATAATTTCACATTTATCAAAATAAAAATGACGTGCATTAGTCTAATAACATCATAGATAAATTAT
>NEWO01000096.1:110229-130502 GCA_003013225.1 Phalaenopsis aphrodite
TAATCTATTTATGAATAATTTCACACTTACCAAAATAAAAATGGCATGTACTATTATAATAACTTCATAGATAAATTATTATGTAACTGTTCGTACAGGACTCTGACCCGATTCGCAATTACCAAGTAATTTAGCTTTCAAAACATGACAAAAAACTTGACCCAATTTATATTTAGTGGCTAGTGTGCAAAATCAAAATGTTATAAAATTTAGAAAATAGTTTACACACTAGGGATACTACGTAATATACATATCGTTTCAAGTAATACAAGATTTTCTTTTAAAACCCCAGTATCGATCCTAAAGAGAAGCGACGTAAGAAATTTCTTAGGCTAATTCTAGTCTACTACTATCAAGTCTTAGTTTGGAATGTCGATTAACTTGGTTTTTCTAATAATTACTCTAAAAAAAATCTTAAATCTAAAGATAATTTTTTCTGGATAAATTGATTTGGAAAATTTTTAGATGTTAAAAACTATCATTCTCGTACAATGACATAAATAATATGTAGGAATAAAATGCTTAAAATATAATGTTGTCAGTGACAAATAAAAGCATACTTATTCTTTACCCCCCTCACAGTGCTAGCAAAGAATATTGGCTAATCTAGAGTTTTTCACTAGTTTGTGCAGTAGTGCTGAATAGATTCTGATCTCTCACTTTCATATTACTCTGTCTTCTCTATACGACCAACTAGGGACCTTACGATCAAAAATCTAGACCAAATTGATAACAGAATATAGTTCGTCACCCTAGAAACATCAATTTTATGTTCATCAAAACTTGTCTCCCTATCTACAGCTCTGTCCAAGATAAAATGTGCTACTCACTTATTAGGTGAAATCATAGCCCTCCCGGGTTATTATGTTTCGCAACAAATTTTAACTTTATCAGTTTGCAAAGTCAATTAAGAGCCGGTGAAAATAAAATCACATTAATAAAATAAAAGAACATCTAAGCAAATCTAAATTCCTGAAAATGCATCTATTTAATTGAAAAAGAAAAGTAAAATGAAAATAACGGCATAAACAGTAAAAGGATTGATAGAATTAAGAAATAAATTATGTGTCAATAAGGAACATGTCTACCTATCATCTTTCGAGTATATATGTATGTGTAGTATTTTATTAGTTTCATGCAACTATCTGTCACCTAGAAGCATCAAATAGAAACAAATCATTAAATTATATTTCCTTAAAAGTTGCATTGTCGTCTAAACTGATTTATTAGCCAACTGGTCAATGTGAGTGCACTCAAGTTCAAGATCACTGCTCTCCAAAGTTTTAGTTTCACATGCAACAAATTTTAATATAACTTATTGTCACTTAAGTTATGTCAATGAAACAAAGGAGATATTACTCATCACATGAAAATAAAAATAATTCTATCATGAAACAAATTTTCCTACATGTCACTACTTTATATTAAAAGAAAAGAGTTAAGAAAACTACTTAAGAAGAATGGATAAAACACCACAAAAAACTTCGTTTAAATAAAAAAAAATTCACTAAAAAGTGTTTACAACAATTACAAGATAATGAAGAACACAACAAAGTTTTTTCCCTCTGAATAAAATATGAAAAATCTCTCCACCAAAGTCTCATGTCAATCCGTGCGCCGCCCTTATATTTCTTACACATCTCTCAAAATGTCTCACCAATCTCTCCAAACAAAGCGAAAATCTATATCTTCATACTCACACCAAACTATCTCTAAAATCCTTTTAAAAAAGCCTCCTAAAACTTGTCATGAGAAGCGTCAAACCCATCTTTTAAAGAGACATAAAAACCCCTCATTTATCCAAGAGACACATCTCTTCATCCAAATGACACTCTTTCACTCCAAGAGACACATCTCTTTATTCCAATGTGTCTAGATTCATTTAAGCACTCCATAGAGCGTGCAAGCCATCCAGAAGCTTCCAAAACATCTTAAAATTGCCCAAAATCTCCAAAAAAATGTCCAAAAACCGTCTCAGGAGCTATGGCGTCTGAATTAGCGGTATAGCACCTGTTTCTAGTCGTGACTCGTGCTATGGCACCAGTCTGTGGACAACACACCTGTTTTGCTCCGTATTGGCTCTGTTTCGCCCCATTTTAGCTCTGAATCGCTCGTAGTGTTATGCCTACAAGATAGACATGAAAATAATCTTTTTTTAAAGTGTAATTTCATTCAAAATCATGTGATAAATATATAAGAAATTAAGCATAGAAAGTCATATCAGAATTTTCTTCATTCTCAAATTGACTCCAAATTGTGTTGTTTTTGCTTCATTTTCGCTAAAACTCCAATTCTTGTACCTACGATAAAAAACATGCAAAATATCGTCCTTTAAAGTGCAATATCATCAAAAATGTGCATAAAATAAACATGAAATGTACACTAAAAACAGGTAATTTTAAGGTAGATCAGACTCTTTACTAAAGATCTTGTAATGACACATTATATGTATCTCTACTTGAGTCTAAAAATCATGCAATAACTTAATATATGTTGAATGTCATACACTAATCTATGTATGTATCCTACTATAATTTAAATGTCATTCCATAATCTAAAAGTTTTATGAAAAATTTACTATGCAAACTATTTAATAGGCATATTTTTGTATTCAACAATATGAAGAATTTGTTATACTAAGGGTCTGTTTAGCGCAGCTTATTTACTGCGATGCAATTTGAAAACGTCAAAGGGATTTGGTTTCGGCATCAGTGTTGTGTTTTGCGATAAGTCGTAAAAATCTTTTATTAAACATGGACGCAGGACGAACCCCACGGCCCGCGTTCAGAGTATATTTGTTTACGGGGTTGCCCTTATCCCGTGCCCTCAACACGTGCCTCTTTCAATCTCTCCCGTCGATGACGTTGTTGTTGTTGCTTCCTTAAAGTTCTATCCGCATCTTCTTCTCTTATCGGCGACGCCTTTGGAATTTGATACTGTCACCGAGGTCCAAGGATGGCTTCGACTCTTCTTCTTTGATGTTCCTATTAAGGTAAAGATTTTTCTCTTTTCTTTGATCAAGACCTTTTGCTTTTTATTTTGTTTTTCTGTTATGAAAATATTGGATGCCTGGAGCCTCGACATATAAGAAAATAAAAATGGAGATGCAAAGTTTAAATCGATCAACTATTTTTTATTTTAGCTTGAGGAGCATATTATAACGGAATATTTACATGAATACCACTCAAATCCTTGCATATTTGGTACCAAAATCAACTGGAAAATGAAAAAATGGTAGAGCAGTAGGCCCTTATAATGCATGATTTAGGGACATATTGATGTAATTATCCTTCTTCTTACATTCAGGGAAGAAGTTTTTGAAAAATTATACAAGATTTTAAAGTGTGTTGAGCTAGTGTTGGGGGTGTAAGAGATTAGTTGATATATGAACATGTCCAACATGCATTTTAAAGTCTTTTGAAGCGTTCTTGTCTAATAAGATATCAATTTTTAGCTTGACAACTCTGTTGCAAACAACACTACTGTATAGAGACAGAATGATCGTTTATTCAGAAAAAATTATAAATTAACTATTTTTCAAATGCACAAAACAAATAGTCAGTCAGCTTATTCGGATCAGCTGCTGATCAGCAGCTTATCGAATCAGTTGTTTATCAGCAGATTATTGATAATTTGGAGCTGCCCCAAACATATCGAATCAGTTGTTTATCAGCAGATTATTGATAATCTCACTAAATAAATATAAATGAAATTAACCATATATTTAGAAATAATAAAAATTACTGAAATTTAAAAATATAATTACTCACCTTAACCTTGCTTTCAAATTTTACTGACTTCCAATCATCAAAACTCCTTGGCCTTAATTGTTGTTATAAGTTAATATAATCTAAAATTAATATTTTACTGAAATTAAATTTGAATTAAATAAATAAAAGTTTAACTTCAATTAATATATACATTTTCCTTCCACTGTTTTCAACTCCTCATTCCAAACACTTATCCTTCTCTCTATTTATTTTGCAAGAAAACAATAATCAATATTTAATACATTTAACTAGATATGATAAATTTATAATATAATATTAAATTCTAAACTCACCTTAAAATGTGATTTGGTTCTCCTTCTATTTTCCTTAAGAATTGCAATCTAACAGAAGTTCTTCAATCCCTGCTTTAATATAACCTAATATTAATATTTATTATATAAATTAAAATTATTAATTATTCTTAAGAAATTGATAAACCCCTAATATTACCTTATAAACTCTCAGTTCAGTTTATTCTCCTATATGAGCCACCTCGTTCCTATTTTTCGCATGTTAAGGCTCAGTTGACTCTCCCTTCCCACACAATAGACCCTCATCTATTCCTTTTTCTTTCAAGCCGCTCAGTTTGACTTCAAATTCGTACCAGCATCTCCAACCCTCCTCCCACAAGCACCGACACACGGTCTCGAAGCACAATGATTGTGTTGCCTCCTCCGTCATGTGAGACCTTGACTACAGCCTCTCCCCTTTCTCTTGCACACGTGTTGCTCAACCTCGACTATGGTTACGCAGAGGACCCCCCTCCTCTTCATTCATGAAGTAGGTCACCCTCATGAATCCTCACTTCTTTGTCTCTCATTCTCGCCTCTCACTCTCTCTCATTCTCGTCTTTCTATTCCTCTACTATTACTTAGTTCAAATGTGTTACTCTCTTAAGAACAAAATTATCGTGATGGTTACTCCCTTTTGAACCGATCTTAAAGTTTCGTAACTCCTGGTATTATTATATTCACTTATTATAATCTTCCCTCCTTATAAAATTTAGTCCTTGAAATTTAATGATTTTCCAAAAGTTGCTCGTTACATCGATGAAACATCCAAAGCCAATGATAAAACTTAATAAGTGATATCAAAATCAACATGATAAATCCAGCATTTGAGATATGATAATTCAATGAAGCAATCCACAAACATCTGAAACATGATAAAATATCTAAAATAACAATCTAAAATAATGCACCGCAACGAAAAACACAGAACCTCTAATAGAAGTATATAACTAGAAAGATGCTCAACACTAAATAAGTAACATGACATTCATATGACAAACACTCAATGTTTTTCAAGTTCCTAATGAGTTAAGGAATAGACTCTGGGTCGAATGTTCTATCATGGTTGCTTCTTATGAGTCACTTTACTAGCTTCTATCAACCGCTACTGACAATTTATAAACATAGATCTCTCCTGAAAAATTTCTCTGAGCTAAATCACTTCCTAAGCTAGATTTGATAAAGATTTCTGAGCAAAATTAGGATAATTTCTCATCTGATTTCAAGACTACCTGCACAAGTAACATACCTTAGAACCAAATAAACATTTACCGCGATATAGCTTCCCCTACTTAGCACAATGTTTTGTAATATTGATGCCAGCCTGACTATTAACTCCATGAGCATATGACTTTATTTTCTTCTCATTAGACTTTCTAAAATGAATTGTTGGTGTCAATCTTTCGAAGCCCTTCCTCTTGTGCAAATCCCTACGCTTTTGTGTGCTGAAAATCAATTTTCACCCCTCTAGCCTTCTCCACTACTACTAAATAGTTTTTAATCCCAAATGGCATTAGTGACTGTCTTATTGAATCATTCAATCCGGAAAGAAACCTATGACATTTCTTCTCTGCATTTGAAACAAGTTGTGGTGTATATCTCAACAACATAGTAAGCTACACTTCATACTACATCACCGATCAATCTCCCTATATCAACCTAATAAATTTATATTACATTTGTCTTCTTGTTGATAGTGGTATAAATTAATATTTGAATGTTCTCAAAAACTCATCTCAGTGTACCAAGTGGTTAGGTTGACCACCAATTTCTTCTGTAACTACCATTACTCCACTTTTCTCAAAGACAATGTAACAAGTGTAATTCTCTTCTTTGGTGGGAATATCATACCATCTATAATTTTCTCCCCATTAACTAGTTTTCAGCTTTCATTGGCACACGTACTCCAGGAAATGATGACAAACTAATTTTTAAGAAAAAAAATTCAGGTATTTATCAATCGGTGATCCTCATTGTTATTTGTTTGAGAACAAGAATTCTCAATCAACTTTGTCACAATAGTGATCATTTCAGTAAATGCATCAATATTGATTGCAATATTCTAGAGAACATCAACTTCAGAATCATCTCTGACTTCTTTCTCCTGATTTTTCATAATTATGAAATAAAACCAAAACAATCTAATTAGATTGAATTAAAGATTTTAATTTATATTATTCCTAACTTAATTCAATCATCCTAATTGTTCTTTAAATAAGATTCTTTAAAAAATCTTATAATAATCTAATATTGTTTATGACATTTACTTAATAGAAAATAATTTATATTTTTGTCACGACCCATCCGGAGGACTTGGAAATACCAAGGAGAGGACTGATGGTCGGACAGGGAAACCTATCTAACATTTTTATTTGATAATCAAATAAAATCCACCAAGACACAAAAGAACCATTATAATTCAGAAACTTAATTTGAAGCATTTTATTCATATTAATTTTGATTCATATTTAAAATTTTACATTTAACAAAAAATAAAGTTGAACTATAATGCCTATCATCTCGAGCTCATCGGCAACTGTACACAAAATCTCTAGGATTCATCTAGTCTATAAGTTATTTTCCTGTAAAAATGTGCACAACTTACGGTTTGAGTTAAATTATTCAATGGGTAAATTATTAAATTAAAAAATCCTCATTTTATATTTTATAAAATTACAGAAAAAGTAAAAATGACTGTGTAGTAGAAAAAACAATAAAGCAAATATTTTCATTTTCTTTTATTCATTTATGTTATGCATTTCATTGTTAAAAGTCACCATCTAAACATATACTTTAAAAAAATATGTTTAACCATTTTTATTTCCAATTATAATTACATTTTTGTGCATGGGTACATTACATTCTTCTGTCAGTATCATTCATGTGTGACTCTCATATACATGCATATATCACATTTTATTTTATTTTTTTGCATTTAACATTTAAAAGAAAACATATACTTTTGCATTTAAAATAAAAGCGGTGAAACAATAAATAACAGAATTATTATAAAATAAAGCATATTTACTCACCTCAACAGTGTAGTCAAATTATCCTTTCCTCGACCAGTTTAAACTTTTAAGTGCATCTATAGGAACAAATTATACTATATCAGTTACATACTACATTAAGATATCAACATTTCATAAATTAACTTTTATACTTCTGTTTTAGAGGCATTCTTTTTTTTTTTTTTGCATGCTTCATTTAAGAGACTTTATTAAACCTTAAACTTAGGTTTTAGTGTTCTTAAAGTTCTTAATTTAGCCTAACTCTATTTAAATAGGAAAAGAACCTTTAATTTTTAAAATTAGTCGTCATGCCTGAACTTCTTTCCCATAGCTTCAGCCTTCTTTTCCTGCTTCAGCCTTTTTTCCTGCTTCAGCCTTTTTATCAATCGCCTTAAACAATTGTTAATAAAAATTTAAATCAATTTAATATAAAGTTCCTGAAATTTCATTTTAAATGAATGACAACTAATTACTTAAATTAATTTAATTTAAATAATTATCTTATTAATCTTTGGCCACCCCTAAAGCATTTGAACTGAAATAGATAGGTTTCAGTCCAGCGCTTCACGCACGGGAGAAACTCTCGCGACCTCTTCTTTCTTCAAACTAGCCGCTCGAGCCTCCTTTGCATGTAGAAGGCCCTCTCTAGTGAGTCCTTTCTCAACGAGCCGCACAATAGAGCGAGCCTACCTCTTCCCTCCTCTGCAAGGCGCACGAGCTCTCTTTCCTCCCTTTCACTCGGGTCACAGCTCCTTGTGTCGCGTGTCTCATGAGCCGCTCGTTGTGCAAGAAGTTCGAGTTCCTCTGTCAAACAACTAGGGCACAAAATCCACCCAACTGCTTCCCATTCAAGACGTTGCCGGCTTCACACGAAAAGGTATGTCGCAGCCTTCTCTCCCCCTTCTCCATCTTCTCCTCCTTTCTTCTTCTCCTCCTTCCTTCTTCTGCTTGATTTCTTCCCCGTCTCTCACGCTCCCTCAGCTTTCTCGCTCGCTCATCTGTTTTGATGAGTGCAATCGGTGTGAATGAGAGATACAACTCTTATGTAGTAAGTGAAAAAGTGTCTCATTAGAACATACTTCATTCATTATTATCATTTTTATTTGATATTTATTTTTAGTTATTATAATTTTAATATGCATTGACTTTAATTTTACAATTCAAAGTTTATTCATTAACTTTACTTTTACTTTATATTCTTAAAATTCACATAAATCTCATGAGCACGATCAAAACATAACCTATCACGCCCTTTGTCGATATTATTCTATCGACACAATAGTTTGTGATTTAAATTACACGATTTTTTGGGATGAAAACGTGCATACTCAACTCTCGTTGATATTCTACCGTCGATAGTGCGGCTAGCGATTTAAATATTATAAATGTCTGTGGTGATAAAAAAAATATATATGCTTGTGATTATATTGGCATCCCTGGCTTGACAACAAGGGGGAGAATTTCTCTTAAGATGCACATACAAATGTTCATATATACAATATTTACATTTCATTCTTCATAATACACATTATTTATATGACATTTTACATTCATCTACTCATAAAGAATTGCATATTTACTCAAATAATAATGGCATGCACTAGTCTAACAACTTTATAAATAAATTATTATGCAACTGGATAGAAGATTGTCTTCTAAATGTCATGTAAAGATGTTATATGCATCTCTACTTGAATATAAATGTCATGTAATAATCTATATATACACCCCTATTATAATTTAGATGTCATTCAATAATCTAATAACTTTATAGAAAATTCATTGTGCGTCTATTTAATATGCATATTTTTCTATTGCACATCAATCTATTATAATCTAAATCTCATTGAATAAAACATAAATAAAATTAAGCATATATTTAAAAATAATAAAAATGACTGAAATTTAGAATATAATTATCCATATTAACCTTGTTTGCTGATATTACTGATTTTAATCACCAAAACCCCTTAGTCTTAATTGTAATTATATATTAATATAATATAATACAAATATTTTACTAAAATTAAATTTGAATTAAATAAATGAAACTTTGACTTCAATTAATTTATAGATTTTCCTTCCAGAGCCTTCAACTCTCCTCATTCCAAACAATCACACTTCTATCCATTTATTTTGATATGAAAACAATTATTAATACTTAATAAATTTAATTAAATATGATAAATTTACAATATAAAATTAAAATTCTAGACTCACGTTAACCTTTGGTTTGGTTCTCATTCTATTTTTTTCATATTAAAATTTAGAATATAAACTCTCAACTTACTTTGATGCAGAAGTTCTTCAATCCCGACTTTAATGGAACTTATTATTAATATTTATTACACAAACTTAAAATATTAATCTGAAAAACTGATTAAATCATAACATTACCTTATAAACTCACAGTTCGACCGATACTCCTATATGAGCTGCCTGCTTCCTAATTTTTCCTCTGCTTGAAACCTCAAAATACTCGCGCAAAGCTCGATCTTCCCTTGTACCACATGTTAGGGCTCGGTTGGGCTCTCCCCTCCTACACAATAAGCCTTCACCTACTCCTTTCTCTTTCAATCTGCTTGGTTTAACTTCAGATCCACACCAACAGTGTTGTCCCTCCTCCGTGAAGGACCAGCACACAATGTTGAAACCCAAAGAGTGCGCCTCCTCCTCCTCCTTCATGCAAGATGCTTGACTATAGCCTCTCCCCTTTCTCCCGCACATGAGTTGTTCGGCCTCGACTAGGGTTGCACACACGACCCAACTCTTCCTTAACAAAATAGATCACCTGCATGACTCATATCTTCTTTTTCTTCTTCTCTTTCTCTCATTTTCACCCCTCTCCCTCCTCATTCTATTCCTGTGTTGTTACTTGTTTTGAATGGAATATGTCTCTCTTAAGAACGAAACTGCCGTGATGATTGCACCCTTTTGAATCGAACCCCAAAATTTTGAAACTCTTAATAATAATAATAGTAAAAATAACAATAATAATAATTATTATTAATATTATTTTCAGTTATTACAAAAGTAGTAGTGTAGTCCACCAAATGCAACACTTTTTATCAAGACATCTTTATTTAACAAATGCATTTGATAAACTAAACTACTGTTGTACTAACACTTCTATGTAAATAATTTTAACAAGTTTTAGGTCCTCTTAAAGTTTTAAAAGCAATATTCTTATTTTCTTAAAAAATTAGCAGAACCTCCTATCCTAACCAGGCTTCTTCAAAATCTATAGAAGCTAGTCATCTTATTTGATTTCCTCAATCTTATCCTCCTCAAACCCTTTCATGATTTGTCAAAAATCACCAATAAACACTTCATCACTAAGGATCTCCAATTAGAAACTCAGGACCTGTTGTTTCCTTCAATCGCTCACCTCATCGGATCTCAAGATTCCCAAATTTCCAGTCCTCTCTATTTTGAGCTCTAACAACACGCGCAAGAACTCCCACTTCCACCATCACCCATCTCAACAGATCTGTTCGATTCAAGTTCACCACTCCTTTCTATTTCAAGCTCTGCAGAACAAGCAAGGACTACGAAGCTCACAATTGCCCATCACTTCTGTAGTTTTCAAAAATATAAAAAATATGAGAATGCATATATATATATATATATATATATATATATATATATATATATTGGGAAATTTACATACATGCCACATTATTCATATGTATTTGCATATTTATAACACTTTGATATTAAAAATATATCTGGTGTATTTTACTAATAAAAGAAATTAGTTGTGGTGATATTTTAAAGGTGATGTCAAAAATTTGAGTGCTATGCATATATCTATAAAAGTTAAGTGTTTACATTGTGTAAGATGATGGTGGTCTTCTCTTGTAAAGAAGGTGTAACAGTTTCTCCAATGGCTCGTGGGAGAAAGAGTGGTTGGTAGTGTGGAATCTTAAGCTACAAGCTATTAAATATAGATGTAGACCGCATTGGGCCAAATCATAAATATCATTTTGTTCATTTGCTTTTATCAAGATTTACATTTATTATTTTTTACACTATTTGAATATGAAATTTTGACTGTTTATATGATTGCATGTGAATGGTGTAGCATTATTTTAATATTAAGCTTTAGATTGACATACTCATCATCAATTTTTGTCTTTACCATTAGCATCGTATTTTATGCAATCAATTAGATCTTTATATTCAGATCATTGAAGTGATTTAAATTTGGAATGTTCATATAGTTTTGTACTAGAGTGGCAATTATACATATGCTCTAAATATTCATTACTCTTAGTCGTAGCAATATATAAGTTTGTGTTTTTTATGAAACAAAACATCAAATTGTTGACTCATTTTATTACATTTTTTGTTGCACTATTCTTTTTTTAAATAAAACATGAACTTATGAAAAGAACCAAGTTGATAACACTATTGCATTAGCCAACATTAAAAGGCATTCAAACATAAGTCATTTATCTCCACTACACTCAACAACCAACCCAATCAATCTCAACCATTAATTCAAAACAACATCTGCCACTCTAGACAAAGTATTCTTTATATACTCATATTAATTTTTTTTACTGAATAGACAAGACACATCTACTATACAACGTAATTACTTTCCTCATCTAAAGTTCATGATTATCATTTCACATCCTTTGTTTAATACTATGGCATGATATAAGAGCACATGCCCAAGGGCACCACTCTTTACAGTTCTAACGATAGCATTTCTCCATCATATCTTCTTCTCTAGCTTCATTACCTCTTTTTTTTCCTCACGGAACAATTAACCGCTTCCACAATGAGCCCTTCAGCACATGAAACTCCTTTTCTCAAAATGGGTGAGATAATCATTCCTCAACTCAAATTTTAATATCTCATATTAAAACTATCATCCACGCTCAACTCCCACCAGAAACTATCCTGCATGGCATTGCCAATTCTGAGAATTGTTAAGACCAATAGCTTTGGTGGATGCCTTGATGGCTTCACCATTTGTCCACCCAAATAAAATTTCTCCAAATAGTCAGTTCAACACTTAAATGCTAATTGATCAAAATTCAGCTACTGCTTTGTACTCCACCATAGCTGCCTTTTTTTCTTTCCCATGAGCATAATCTAGATTCATGTGCCAAGTAGGGTCCACTATTGAGAAATAGCTTCAATCTACAAACCAAAGAATCACTAAATTGCAGAATGAACTCCTCAATTTCTCAATGAAAAATCAATTCATGACCTAACGTCCATTGGAAGTAAAAACCAAGTTGACAATATTGCCGCTATCAAATCTCACATTGATTATGAAGATATCATCTTAAATATTTTGAATGTACTTCCTCAAAATTAGCAGGTCTGCAAAATACCTTATATGGCAACTATTCTCTTCTCTAATATAAAAAAATTAATCTTGCTAATGAAGCTGCTCATAAATTTCAACATACTTCACATGTCATTCCCATGATTACCTAAGCGGACGCTAAAGGAAAGGGCAAGATTGGTTCTCTCCTTCTCGTTGCAGTGACGATTGCGGTAACAAAAATACATCTTTTAGAGTTGGACAATTTACCAAATTTTAACAGGGGAGGCAACTCTCGTTCTTCACATTTCAAATGTAAAATCTGTGAAAAAAATTATCGCATCTCATTCTCATGATTACCTAAGCGGCCCACTAAAGGAAGGAATAAGGTTGGTTATCCCGTTCTCCTTGCAATGGCGTTTGTGGTAACACAATATATCTTCTAGAGGTATACTTTTTGCCAATTTTAACAGTGGAGGAAAATCTCGTTCTTTATATCTCAAATGCCAAATTTGTGAAAAAAATGTCACTCCACCACACAATGCTGGCATGGCACAACCTCAACTATAATTGTTCCATTCCTTCCCAACATGCTTCATTTGTTAGCCATCCTTCACACAACACCAACCGGTTTTCGAATTCTGGAACCACTTCCCGTCTTGCCCAGAACACAAACACTCTTCAAAAAACTTCTCTCTAGCAATGATCAAAGAAAGTTTTTCCTAGAAATAGTTAAGTTGTTCTCATTTCTCATACATGTTAAGAGATCCTCTCCACACCACCATGTAAGCTTCTCCTTCCACAACTCCCGAACTTCCACATTCTCATAATCTTCTCTCTATTAATAGGCTCACCTCCAACAATGTTTGTTCTAATTTCTTTGATGCCACTTAACATCACGTTTGGCACCAAAAAACCAATTGAAGCATCTTCAAGAGACCATCTCGTAAGGACATGCATCGACCATACACCTGATCATCCATCTTCATTAAGCCAGATTGCTTAGTTGTTACAAAGTTAATCATCAGTATAGTGGTGCCATTGACTTGGGCATCCAAATGATAAGTTCTATCTTTTTAGCCAAGAAACGCTTGTCTTTGTAATCCTTTTCTTTTACATGTACTTCTAATAATCTCACAAGGAGACAAACTTGGAACAAAAGGTATCACTTCATGAAAACATTATCACCTAATTGAAATAGTTTGCATGTTGTTATTTGAACTTGATCTTTCTCAGCATCTCCGAGTTGAGACTCCGCTCACCGCCATCTATTTTGTTAATTGACCACACACCAAAAGAACATATATTCTCCTTACAATACAATAAACCACTCCAAAAATAATCATCTCTAAGCACTTGGCTATAAATGCTAACCATAGTTATAATCTCATTCACCACATAAACTAGCCTAAAAATCATTAGGTTGTATTTTCATCTGAAATGCTTCTTCATACAAAAGCTGCAAATGCTATCATCCTATCACAAGAAAGATTATCATTTCATGCCACATTAATTTGATGATACCAGCATTCTCTCAAATTGTTCCCAATTGTAGTAAACCACCAAAATGGCCAAAAAATCTTCCTCATGCAAGCCAGGAAAAATCTTCAACCTCTTAGCCACTTAAATGCCGCACATAGAACCATGCTTGCATAAGATGCAAAACAATTCACCCTTCACTGCTAGTAAGGCCGCCTCTTCTCAACGCAAAAATCTCACAGCCCTTAGTCATCTCTCTTCGCTATATAAGGAGTAGAGTTAGGGAACCTCACCAAACATCATTTTCTCTCACCTAAGCCACCAAACCACTCTCGTGTGTCTCCCACTCATGTCATCCTTCCTCATAGCCACCAATTTGAATCCCTCACCCATAGCTTCTTCCTTTGACAATAAGTTTGTCTCAAGCAACTTTCTTCTTCTTCTTCTTCTTCTTCTTCTTCTTCTTTCGTTGTGTTTGTGGTCTCCTCTACTCAACTTAATAAGAGGAGATTCGTTATTTTTATTTGGGAAAGATTAACATATATTGTATATATTGTTTATGTTTATGGATAGGTTATAAAAGATTTCATGTTCTATATCAAAACTGTTCCTTTTGCATTTGAATTTAGGGAAATTATATATTATTTTATAATAGTAGGTTAATGTTGCATGTTATATCTGGAAATGACAGTAATTAGACCAAGTCAAATTGAGAGAGACTCACATCAAATAAATTTGAACAATGACTTTCAATGAGTTATTTAAGGTTTACTATAATTAAGTTTGAGAAGATAAACCTTATGTTATCACGTGTTTCACTACTTATTATGGTTCAAATATTGTTTTAAGATTTGTATATTGTAAGACTTTTAAGTTGAGTATCCTTGGTTTTATTAATTGGATATAAAAAAAAGAGTTTTTTTTACTACTTGTTTAAATGTAAGTGACATTTATTTATTAATGAATAATGATACCTTTCTTTTTGAGAAGCATTGTCTTTCATATTTGTAATGGTTATTCGATAACAATAGGTTATTATTCATGCCTTTGATATTCAACTACTTACTATAAATGTTTGTAGATCTCATTTTATGTTCTTAATAAAATAATAAGTTATATCGATAACTTTGCCTTGATATACAATACAAAATTTTATATATTGAATTCAGTTATTTATAAGCAAAATTTGTTTTCATACATGCTACATCTGTTGAATGCAATATATTTTATTCTTACATATAGAATTTTGATATGTAATAACACTAATCATACAATTTGTAAAATGTCTGTTAAATATATCCTTATACAACAACAACAAACCTTTATCCCACATGAATCTTTTTTCTCTATTGTGCTCTATTGAGTGTCGTATTTCCATTTAATTCTAATAAATTAAGATCAATGTTTATACAAAAAACCACAAGTCTTTTTAGGTCTACCTCTATTTGTCTTAAAATATGTCAAATTTAAAGCAATTACTCTCCAAATTGGGTCATGAGATGGTTGACATTTAATGTGACCAAACCGTCTAGGCGACATTCTCTAATCTTGTCTACCACTGGAGCTACTCCAACCCTTTCACGAATATAGTTCTTTCACATTTCGTCTCTAAGTAAAAACCATACATCCACCTCAACATTCTCATCCCAGCAACACTTAACTTAATGTTATGCTTCTCTTTTATAGGCCAACATTCTACGTCATAAAACATTACAAGTCATTCACTACCATCTTTTAGAATCTTCATTTTAAGTATAAGCAGCACCTTTCTATCACACAATTAGCCTGATGCATTCCTCCACTTCAACCATCCAACCTGAATTCTATTAATAACATCCACAACTATATCACCATCATTTTGAACAATAGACCCGAGATATCTAAAACATTCTCAATTTAATGATTTGATTACCCATTGTTACAACCTTGTCATTAGATCTATTATTACTAAAATTACATTCCATGTATTTCGTTTTAGATCTACTCAAACGAGAGCCTTAGACTCTAAAGTTAACCTTCATAATTCAAGTTTTTCCTAAACTCTCTATAGTCTTATACAAAAGAAGAATATCAATGAAAAACATACACCAAGGTAGATCCTCATATAAATGTCTAGTAAAAACATCCATAGCTAAAGCAAAAATAAGAGAGTTTAAAGCACATCCTTAATGTAATCCAACAAAAAAAATGGTCATTCCTCATTATGTTCGAACACAAATAACACATCTAGTATACATATTTTTAATGACTTGAATATAAGCAATATGAACACATTTCTTATCTAAAACTCTCCAAAGTACTCCTCTTGAAACCTTTACATAAGCTAACACGGGCGCTAATAAAGCCCGATTACGGGCGCTAAAACAGTGCCCAATTAGGGGCACTGAACAGTGCCTGCTTACGGGTGCGAAAACAGAGTTTGGTTTGAGTGCTTCGAACCGCGAGGTGAAGGGGATCACGAAGCAAGGCGAAATCAGGCAGGAGGGATTGTGATGTCTCACAAGGGTAGAGGGAGATCCCGCACTAAGATTGGGGGGATCGTGTGATCCCGTGTAGGGCTTCACGAGTCTGCTGCTGTTAGGAGTGTCTTCTGAATTTTTATGGGTTTTCCATTCTCTTTCTTTGTGTAAAGCTCCCATCGCCCTAGAGGAGCCTATAAATTGTCATACACTGTGTGTAGAGGGTCAGTTACTGTTGTGTTCAGTTTCAGATCTCCTGTGTGAAGTCTATTTCCCCTTTGTGAGTTGTATCTGAGGAGGTGGTGGTGCTCTAGTTGTATCTCATCCGAGGTGATGATTGTATCTTTCCTCTTACCTTCTCCAAACCTTCTCTTCCCCACTCCTCTACCATCGCACTCTCCCACCGTCACCCTGACACCCAACCATTCCCCCTTTGCAGGTTATTACTGTTTTTCCGCCTTTCTAACTCCTTTCAAGCTCCTCTCAAGCCCCCCACTACCGTGTCGACCATCTACAACCCTTCCAACCCGCTTCCCATGATTGTCTTCATCCCTCCTTAAAATTCCTATCCCTCTACCCGACCTCCACCATCCAATGGGATACATTTAGGAGTGTTTTTTGTGTTATTTTATGTATTGTGTTATTATTTCTGTTCAAGTCATATTGTAATCCTATTTTAATTTTAATGAAAGTTTGTTTTTGTGTTTTCACTGTTTTTTCTAGTAGTTTTTGTATATAAGCTTTCTCTAAATCAACTAAAATCACATATAAACTCTCCTTACTCTCTCTGTACTTTTCCATCAAAGCTCTCAATAATTATATAGCTTCCATATACACTTGCTTGTCATGAATCCAAACTGATTTTGAAAATTTTGTGTATCATGTCATAATTGACATTCAATTATTCTCTCCCATGATTTTAATGCATAACACATAAATTTAATTCCTCTATATTTTGCACAATATTGTGCAACCCCTTTACTCTTGAAAATAAAAATAAGTATATTTTTTTCTTAACTCACTGGGTTTATTTTTTATTTTTTGCAATCTTGTGCAACCCCTTTACTCTTGAAAAAAAAGTAAGTATATTTTTTCTTAACTCACTGGGTTTATTTTCTTTTTTCGAATAATATTAAAAATTTTAGTAAGTTAAAAAAATCTCAAATCTCCTAAACATTTTCATTTTCATCGGAATGCTATCAGATTCTACTCCTTTTCCACACTTCATTGTATTTAAAGCCTCATCGAATTCTATTTTACTAGTGGGACGATAATAATAGACAGTTTTGTAAATATTTACGATACAAAGATCATTAAAGTCGATTGTATCTCACAATCTTCAATGAAAAGTTTATCAAAATATATCACTCACATATATTGAATATTCTAATCTAAGAAAAACACTTCTTAATTTTCATCTTCTTTACATTTTACTTGACTTATAAAGATCAATGAAAGTAGAATATTTAGTATCACAAATCGTCACTTAGACTCCTTATAAGCCACTTTCTATTTTTTCTATTTTTTAAAGATTTTACATATAAACAAATATTTATAACAAAATTTCTTAGTTTTAATCTTTTTTTGCATAATATTATTCTAGCATCAACTATTTTATTAATAATTTTTTTACTCTCCAAGCACATCATTTACAACTAGCCTAATAACACCCGTTATTTTATCTAAAATAATATTAGTTTCTTCATAAACATTTTAAATCTTAAGACATTGAAGACTACTCATCAAAATAATTTTACTTGTCTTTTTAAGGGTCTTTATCTAATTCTATGATAATTGTTTATTATAATTTTCATCTTCCAAACCTTCATCTTAAAATTCAAAACTAATAATCAATGTTGGGTATTTAATTTTTCAATTTCAAAGACCTTAAAATCTTTGTAAACTCAACTATCATTTTTTCTCATAAGAAAATAATCGATTTGTATTTTATTAAATATATTCTTATAAGTGATAATATGTTTATTTTTTCAAAATAAATTAATATTAATAATAAAATCGTAAATTAAAATAAAATATAATATATCTCTATCTTCTTCACAGTCAATCTAAAATCATAGTCACCATGAATACTTCTAAAATATTCTATCAAACTACCAATATGTCCATTTAAATCTTCTCCAATAAAAATTCTTTCACTAAGAGATATTCTTTGCATTAGTTCTTCTAGTTTATTCCAAAATTCTTTCTTAACATATATACAAACCTACTTGAAAAGCATAAAGACTTGTACCATTAAGAATCTCAATATCAATAAAAATCTTTAGAGCAATATTTTTTTCTTTAATTCTATCAATTTTTACAATAGTATCTTTAAAACTCTTATCTATAATTATGCCTACACCACTTTTAGTATTACTCCTACTTGAATATCAAAGTTTAAAATTTAAACTGTCAATCTATTTAGCATTATCGCCAACTCATTTAAATTTTTGAATACATAAGATGGTTATTTTTCGATGAACCATAATATCTATTAATTCCATTAATTAACCTATGAGAGTACATATATTCTAAATTTTTATCATAATATTAATTTAATAGATGAACTTTTTTGCATCCAGACTTGGGACCCAGCAATCAGTATGATATATAGAATTACATGCTTGCATGCATTGGAATGTAGATCAATCAAACATTTAGAAATGGCTGGCGTTGCAAACAATCCAATAGACTGAGTTGGTATTTATCATTCACATTCAAAGATGTTTTAATAAAATTGAGTACTGATTTATAAGTAGATATACAATAAAATAATACATAATTGATGAGCCATATTTAGAGATATATGTTTGTACCAAATACAACTGTACTTGAGGATGTTAAAATAGAATTGTATCGCTTACAATTCATCACAAAAGAAAAGCCATCTAAAAACTGATCAACTTGAGAAGGTGATAAGAGTATGACAATAGACAACACTAAAATGCACTAAAACAACAGTCATTGTCTCTCCACTACACTATAAAATCAACCCATTCAATCTCATTAATTTAGGCACAACAACTTCTGTCATCCAATCTCAGACGCTGACAAAAAAACTACCTCTGTCATCCAGGAACGAAAAGTATTTACTTACTCTTATCAAAAGCTGCATTAAAAAGGCCACATACATCTACAGAAACAAAGATCACTCATACCAACTTAAACATGCAAGATGTTCGTCAATAAAATTCCATAAGAAGAACCAAAGTATAGTACGAATTAAAAAGCAAAAAGTGAATTGTCTTACAGAAGAATCCAATTTCTCGATTGCAACTTGAGCTTCCTCGGGAGAAGACATGGCGACGAAGGCAAACCCTCTACTTTTCCCATTCTTCTGCTTAATTATCTAAAAAACAAAAATTCAATAAACAGAGGGCATCTCAATTTGCAATGCAACAAATATTGAGCTCACCTCCACATCATGCACACGGCCAAACTGGCTGAATAGATTCTGGAGATCAGAGACCGAGCAGTCCCACGGTAAATTCACAACGTAGAGTTTTGTCCGATTAACGACCTCAGCTTGGTTGTTCTCCTCAGATTCCTCTGTTTTCTTCGCCTCAACAACAGTATCGTGCGCCGCCGAGAACAACCAAAAGTGAGATCGCCGCTGGGCGCGGAGGGAACAAGGAGTTGGAGCAGGAAATAATTTAAGAGAGATGGTACACAAGAGCAAGGGAGTGCGGCTTTTTAAGGAGGCGATGGTAACTTTGTTGCTGGGAATCCATGATGAGAGATATCTCGTCGTCGCCGTCGCCGTTGCCGTCGCCATGTTGGTCAGCTAGGTCTCTCGCCACGGTGATCTCACTTTTGCTTGAGAGAACCTACAAAAGAGCGCGTATAATTGCGCTGCGCGGAATGCCGATATTGAGTGTGACCACCCGAACACGAGAGAGTTCAGGATATATATATATATATATATATATATATATATATATATATATATATATATATATATATATATATATATATATATA
>NEWO01000096.1:135625-145806 GCA_003013225.1 Phalaenopsis aphrodite
AGTATTACACATTTCTTCTTCCAAACACCAAAAGCTCTTTCAATGACACTGCTTAAGGAAGAATGTATTTTATTGAACATTTCTTTTCTGTCTCGTATGACATTACTGGCTCGCTCAAAGCCATATATATGACATCACGTATCAGGATAGGGTTTGAGATATCATCACTACAATGAATATCCAACATTAACCAGATAATATTTACCTGATGTGATTTGCATGATTAGGATTGAGGGAAAAATGAATAAGCAGAGTAATTAAGTCTCAAGCGTATTTATGGATGTATATTGAAAGTTGTACTTGTTATTCCATGTCGCAGCTTTGAAAATTTGATTATCATGTGCACTGCCCTCAACCCGACCAAGACAAATGTGAAGTAGATATTGAAGTTACATACCGCCATAACATTCTGTGTTGGGGAACCACAACGGCCAATGAACACAGTCTTCTCATTATTTGGAGCACGTGCATCAATGTGTGTTTCATCGATTGCTCTAATACATATCTAGAAAAATAATGAAGTGTTGCATGATTATGAAATTTATTTGAATATTGATTGTAATAAATAAGAGAAATTGCCCTAAAGTACGACATTTACAACGCATCATGTGAAATCTCTGTGGGGGTTCGTTCGAACATAAGATCTATTGGTTTATGACTTGTGAAGAAAAACTTACAATTTCATTCAACCCTACTGAGAAATATTTGCAAATTGTATTGGAGGAGTGTTGAAATCACTCCATTGCTCATCGCATTGATTCATTCTATGATAATATGTAGAGGATTATCGCCAACACCTCTAGCGAAGCCGTCTTGGATGAGTCATGAAGTCCATGATTTCTATGTAGTTCCTCCAACAAATCAGTGAATACCATCTGTGTCATGCTAATCATATTACTAAATCTCATTAGGTGTTCTACATGCAACTGCTCAACCTGTTTGTCATTATCATATGAGGATATCATGCAAGGGCAGTGCTCTATAAACAAATGATAATATTTTTACATCAAACATACGACACTTGCAACTCTCCTTTTACGCCTTTCTCTGGTTGCACACATGTATTTTGGTATCAAAGTGGCTAACACATAAGCATCAATAAATTAACTACATTCAAATAAAGTTACGAACAAAACCGACATAAGAAAATAACGTTACAAAAGTAAATAGAAAGCAAAACGATGAATGAAAAAATCCCAAGTAAAACTGTATGTCCCAGGCATTTTAAATATCCATAACAAAATGAAAAATAATAGACAAATATAAATGTCTCGTGCGATTGTAAATAAAAAAAAAGTCTTCAAATGCTCCTTCTCTCATAAAAAAATCGTAGGTAAGCCACCCTACGGTTAGCGGACATCCCGATGAAAACCTCTCTCCAAATCGAATCTTCAAGTAACTTTATAGAAAACAAATATTTCGACAAGACCTCAGAAATTTCTGATGTTGCATTCAGAATTTATAGAGCCTACTAGACATAAGTTCCATGTGATGTGTTGAGGTCATAGCTGCATGAGGCCACCAACTTTGATATCAGGCTTCTAAGGAAAACATCTCCCTTTTTTTTATTTCAACCCGCAGACACTTAGAACAGCTCGTGGACTCAAGTTGATGGAGGTTCCGACTGAGGCCTCCAATGGAATCACCTAATTGGTTAGCTCCCAAATTTTTGGGAATGTCACCAAACCTCATCTCACTGGAGGCACATGCATTGTTGCCCGTTGCCACGACACCCCCAAATATACGATCCAAAATTTCTTCCAATTTAGGATTAATTCCACTGTAGTTAAATTTTTTCGTAGCAGACACCACCTACAAATTCATATAACACGTAGTTCAATTTAAAAACAAATTAAAAATTAACCAGAATATGTAACATTTCAAAAATGTTCACCGCAAGTCTTTTCGCCCACCACTCATCAGAAGCATCAATCGTTCGCTTCACTGAATCCCACCCCAAACCCATTGAACCCCACCTCAATTCCTTCTAAATTTTCTAATACTTCTTGAGCTGATTCCAATTGCTTTTTAACTGCATCCTAACGTACTTCTGCCTATACTTTCCGTGAATTTTATGATAGTATTTTGTCACCCTTCCATGTTGTATTAGGTTGTTAGTCTCTTTCTCAGATTTACCTCATTGAGCCAAAGGTCGTAAAATACTATTTTTATTTTATTTATCCTACATTGAAGATGAATCAGCTTCTTTGGTATTAATCATTGTATTACTAGAATGAGGAAAAACTAATTAACATAAATATGAATGCCACAATATCACAAATTAAAGAAAAATCAGAATTCCACAATAACATCACCACGACCTTTACACCAACACCTCCATACACAGGCACATTAGGACACCAACAAATCCACCGCATCACCAGCACCACCTCTACACACCAACACCTCCACACAAAAACCACCATGTCCTCATAGTAACACAAAGACACCACACATACACCAACACATCCACCAGACAACAAAAACTCAACACAAACACCACCGTACACCACACAGACTCCACGCCACCAGCATAGCCTCTACACAAATAGAACCATACACTTTCACACCACCAATACCACCTCTACACAAATAGAACCANCATAGCCTCTACACAAATAGAACCATACACTTTCACACCACCAATACCACCTCTACACAAATAGAACCACACACTCCACCAACACCTCTCCAGACACCAAACACATTGACACATCAAGACATTAACTCATCCACCACACCACCGCCTCCTCAAAGTAACAAAAACACTACACCATCATGACACCAACTCATCCACTACACCACCAACACTACCTCCTAGAAACCAAGCACACTAGAACATCAAGACACCAACTCATCCACAAGCACCACCACCTCCTCACAGTAACACACATACACCACCTAACACCACACATACACCAACACATCCATCAAATACCAAAACCTCCACACAACCACTGTAAACACCACCAGATGCCACACAAACTTCGCACCACCAGCACCACCTCTACACAAAAAGAACCACACACTCACCACCACCTCCCCAGACACTAAACACATTGGCACATCAAGACACCAACTCATCCATCACACCACCACCACCTCAAAGTAACAAACATACACCACACCATCATAGCAACAACTCATCAACTACATCGCTAGCACCACCTCCTCAGACACCAAGCACACTGACACATCAAGACACCAACTCATCTATAAACACCACCACCTCCTCACAGTAACACATAGACACCACCAGACGCCACACATACACCACACTTATACTAACAAAGACACAAACACCTCCACCAAATACCAAACCTCCACAAAAATATCAAAACATACACCAGACACCACATAGACTCCACTCCACTAGCACCACCTCCACAAAAAAACAAAATCATGCACCTCCACACAACACCGAAAACATTGTTATTAACAAATTCAACATCATTGTTTATCCATTTTACAAATTCTCTCTGAAAGATCCACATTCATGTTAAAATCTCAACCCAAATTCAACAAATACACAACACCCTAGATATTTTTATTAACAAATCCAACCATAACTTTCATCCGTTTTTCAAATTCCCACTGAAAAATCCAAATTCATATTTCCAACCCATATTCAAAACATACACGGCGCCCGAAATATTGCTATTAACAAATCCAACATCAAACTTCATCCAATTTTCAAATTCTTCACTGAAATATCAAAGTTCATAAAGAAATCAAAAGCTCACAACAAAGCACTAACTATTCACAACAAAGATATCAAGAAGCACTTCTTAGGGTGCTAGGTATGTAATTATCCCAATAAAACCAAAACAAATCGAACTGACCACATAGAAGGCACCCGAAGCATTGCAAACAACAAAAACATAAAAAATCCAAAGCTCACCGCAAAGCACCAATCCAAGCAACATTGTCAACTAAAATTGCAATTCACAGTGAGTCAAAAGCATAAACCAAAGTCATTATGGATGCGGCATGAAGCATCAAAACCACCCAACCAAGCATATCAAACCGAAAACCATCAAACCGAGCAAACAGAGAAAACTAAAATAGGAAACCAACCAACATAATGCGCCCAATCACAGAGAAGAGCGATGTTGCAGGAGGTGAAGAACAGAGAAGAGAGGCTAGAAGAGATAATACCATACAGAGACAGTAATGCGTACAATCACCAAATCACGCCAAAGAAGAGAAGGGAAAGGTGAAGAGAGAATACACCGCAATAACCACCGAAAGTGATCCACCACATAGAGTGCGGAGTGCACATAACTACCAAAAATTGAGTGGAAGAGGAGAGGAGAGGGAGAAGAAGGTAAGGGTTACTTGAACAACTGCTCACAACCAACAATAGCCAAATGAAAATAATGCCTAGTCAATGGAGACACCTAGTGCAGAAGAATCGTGAGAGACAGAGTGGGGTCGAGAGAGAGCGGAGTCGAGAGAGAAACGCGTGAAGAGGGACTGGGTGGGGGGTGTGGGGGATGCAATTAGGCAGCTAGAATTATCAAAATTATTTAAAGACACCGTCGTGGCGAGTTTTCCAAATAGATGAAAAAGTTTTTTGGTGACGCGATGCGTGAAAAACAGTGCGCCCAAAAGAGTCCTTAGGATACTAGAAGACTCTCTGGAAGCATAAAATTAATTAAGATAAGGACGAAGCATGATCCTTACAGATAAACGGACCTTAAAAATTTCAGCAATAAATTGCTGGTTTGATTTAATTGCAGCCTTTCATCTCATTATTACGCTAGAGCAAATTTATATGAATTTTGCAGAACTGTCATTTAAGGAGAATATGACCCACTTGCAATTAAGGTTTGTTAACGACTGGGGTCAGTCCAATAAATTTAGCGCTGTTCAAAATCGACTTGCAGTTCGTTATATTCGATTTCGAGCAGAAAATCGAGCTCGATCAATCACAATTTTGAAATTAATTTGCTCAAATTGCATAATTTGGATCCGTTCCAGCACAAACCGGCTCGAAATTTGCTTGTGACTCATTATCTTGAATTTTACTTAGCATTACATATATAACTATTGGTCGATCTTGAGTGAGTTCGAGACGATTCATGTATGGCCCAAAACTAGCTAAAAAAATTTAATCCGAAGCATTGGGAGAAGGCTTGGCTCATTTATTTTGGATTTGAACTCAAAATCGATTAAAAAAAAATTCAATCCAAAATTTTGGCTAATAGCTTGCATTGTTTATTTCGATCTGATCTTGATCGAGTCAAAATTCGAATCAATTTTTAAGAGATTGACGATCATCGAGCTGAATTCGCTAAATTCACGGTTCTGACAGCACTAGTGCTTATAAGATCTCAAAAAAAATTAAGCCAAAATTGTAGCTCACAGTTCAGCTCGTTTATTTCGATCCGAGTCAAAATTCAAGTCAATTATCGAGTGATTAACCATCTTGGAGTTAAATTCACAGCTCCAGTGGCATTTATGTAAAAGTTAAAATATAGATGTCAGATGCACGCATAAGAATTGAGTGGCATGGATGTGACATTTATTTATTATATTTTATATCACTTTAAGATAATCTTAAAAATACGTTCATTTTAAAGCAGCAACGTAGGATACCGTAATACAGATACTTCACAATGTAAAAGAACATTGCATTAGATGTCTATCACCTCTAAAAGAATAGTTGATATTCATGAACATGAAAAACGATATCCTTCGTTAGGCAATCAAACTACTATAAATTTCGAAGTGCATTCAACTACATTCTACACTGCACATCCCCAATCCAGTTTTCTTTGCCCCAGATGGATATTTCTGCTTTCCCACTCTTCATCTTCTTCTTCTCTATTGTTTGTTTCCTCCAAGTTCATGGACAACTTCCGCTGCCTATCACGGACCTGCCTATTACTGATCACTCTGTCGCCATTCAACATCATGAACTCTATATCGTTCATGTTCTAAAATCAACTGCCAAAAAATTCCATCTTTTCAAACAAAGAAAAGATTGGTACAAGTCTTTCCTCCCTAACGACACCCTCTTCTCCGG
The DNA here is from genome assembly GCA_003013225.1 of Phalaenopsis aphrodite. Taxonomy (NCBI): domain Eukaryota; kingdom Viridiplantae; phylum Streptophyta; class Magnoliopsida; order Asparagales; family Orchidaceae; genus Phalaenopsis; species Phalaenopsis aphrodite. The sequence continues at coordinate 141,657 of NEWO01000096.1, forward strand.
CGAGCCACGCCTGGTGTATGCTTATCGCCAAGTGATCACTGGATTCGCGGCGTGGCTTACTCAAGGCGAGTTAAAAGCCATGGAATCCATGGATGGGTTTCTCTTAGCCAACAAAAATTCTCCTCTCCATCACCGCACCACATATACGCCCGAATTTCTCGGACTCGATAGATCGCAAGGCATGTGGTATGAGTCTGATTATGGGCAAGGCCAAATTATTGGAGTCGTTGATAAGGGGGTGAAACCCACACACCCTTCTTTCAGCGCCCATGCCATGCCGCCGGCTCCTACCAAATGGAAAGGCACTTGCTTTTGGGGCAAACCAATCTGCAACAACAAACTCATAGGCGCACAGGACTCGAGGCGTGGCTCACCAATCGACACTGAAGGCCATGGCACCCACTGCGCAGGCATCGCCGCCGGCAACTTTGTTGACGGTGCTAATGTCCACGGCGAAGCTCGCGGCACTGCCTCCGGCATTGCACCAAGAGCCCACCTCGCCGTCTACAAGAATGAAGGATCGGCTGATTTGCTCCAATCTATTGAAGATGCGATTCGTGGTCATGTTGACGTGTTGTCCATATCCCAAGGTGCTGATAGCCCAGATTTCTACGCCAACGGTATTGTAATAGGTGCATTTGCCGCGGTCACCAAAAATATCGTCACTTGTGCGGCAGCGCCCAACATAGGACCAACTGAAAGCAGCATCGACAACGATGCCCCATGGATGTTAACCGTTGGTGCTGCCTCCACTGACAGAAGAATTATGGCCAATGTAAAGCTTGGTGATGGACGAGAGTTCTTAGGTGAATCTGCTTATCAACCAAGTAGTTATGACTCACCAATGTTGCCGCTGATATATCTTTTTAGATGCTTTGGGGATGACCTTATCGATAACGATGTGGTTGGAAAGATACTTCTTTGTAGAAGCGTAGGTAACAATACAAGAACTGGTGAAATCGTGAAGGAAGCAGGAGTAGCAGCCATGATTATAATCGGTGATTCAGGAAACACCACATATGCTCTGCCTCACGTGCTCCCCGCCTCATATGTTACCTTCTATGCAGGGCAACAGATAAAGGATTATTCCTCTACGCCTAATGCAACTGCATCAATTATCTTCAAAGGCACACAGTTCAAAGTTCAACCCACACCAGCTGTTGCCACCTTCTCAGGTCGAGGCCCGAGCTTCTGGAATGGAGGTATCATTAAACCAGACGTAATAGCGCCGGGTGTCAACATCCTTGCAGCGTGGCCATATGACATCGGCTTAAACCAAACTAGCACAAACTTAGTATTCAGTTTTCAAAGTGGCTGCTCCATGGCTACCCCTCATGTGGCTGGTCTTGCAGCTCTGCTCAAGAACAACCATCCTACATGGTCTGCCGCAGCAATTATTTCGGCAATCATAACTACAGCTTACGTTACTGATCAGGAAGGTAAACCAATTTCAGATCAGCTTGATGGAAAACAAGCCAGTATCTTTGCTAGAGGAGCAGGTCATATCGACCCAGTGGCAGCGAATAATCCAGGCCTCATATATGATATTCAACCCCATGACTACATTCGATACCTTTGTGGTTCCGGATTGTTTGATGATAAGAAAGTAAGCGCCATAGTTCAGGGAAACATAACGTGCTCTGCTATTCGTAGCATCAAAGTTGAAGACCTGAACTATCCTTCCATAGCAGTGACTCTTAGTCTTGGTGAAGTACCAAAAATTGTTAGTAGAACAGTGACCAATGTGGGAGATGCTGGCACCATGTACACCGTGCAGGTTGAAGAGCCCAAGGGTGTGAATATAGATGTTTCACCTACAGTTCTTAACTTCAACGAAGTAGGGGAGAAAAAGAGTTTTAATATCACGCTCAACTTTAACAGTTTTACCATGCCTGTCGGTGAAGTTTCAGAAGGGCAATTGTCATGGGTTTCTGGCAAGTACCTTGTAAGGAGCCCGATTGCCGTCTCATTTGGAGCAATACCTAGAGTCCGAAAGACGATACATCCTAATAGCATTGTATAGGAGAAAGAGATTCCATCTCAATCATAAGATAAACCTCAAATCTGAGCACCAAATAAAATAATTTTGTACTTGCGGGAAAATAATTTCATATTTGGTTAACCGCCAACAGGTCATTTAAATATTAATATAAATAAAATTCACAGCTTTAGTTTTTTTTTTGTTGATCTTAATAGTGAAATGAATTGAATGAAATTGTCTACAAAGAATAAAATAGCTCTAAACTTAATAATGATCACAATAAGAATTATACTTAGCAAAAATTACACAGTTGCAGCTTATTACATTAAGAGTCAGTTATAAAATTATAGCTCCTTGAAAAGCTTGCATAATATTGAACTTGAATATACACATTTGGTCCGACCAATATACTAAAAAGTTAATTTTATAGCCTGAGAAGGCTACATTGGCTGAAATATAAAATCAACTAATATTGCCTTCATCAAGAGTCATGCAATTATTTTGAAAAAGTGTGCAATTGCTTTAAGTTTAATAAAATCTCTCTTTTTTAATATTAGATTTGAATGTGAAATTTATAAATGCTCTCGAGCTGGCTAGTCTAACCCTCTTCCCATTAATGGTTGGATTCAATGAGACTAAGCACCTAATTGGCCATCCTGATCGTGTATCCTCCGCTTAAGGATTGAATTTGACGAGACTGGTGCTTCTATAAATGTTCAAATAAAATAATTAAACTAAATTGTCAATATAATTAATCAAGCACAAGCATTTTTTTATGATGAACACCTTGATATAAATCTCAATTAGAGGAGCCCACTCTTTAAATCAAATTTTTAAGTTACTTAAATAATTTAAAATTTTGATGATGATCTTGTTTGATGCAAATATCAATTGGATGGCTTTATTTCCAAAATTAAACTTAAAAATTATATGAATAAATTGAGCTAATATAATATAATCTTTTGAAAGCGAACAAAGCTATCAAAATATTTTAATTATGATTGTGTTTAAAAATACGTCTCAACCGAAGGGAATATTCTAACAAGAAATAATAAATTTGAAGAAATTCCAATGAACGAAAGAATTATGTAAAAATTATGAAAACATAATTCATCCAAGCCAAAATCAATCACTAAAAGCTCAAAAGTAAACAATACTCACTCTCTATAGCAAGTTACCAACATATTAAGGGCAATAAATTCAAGATTGATCTAAGCCCATTGAGTGTCAATTATATTATTATGCTCACTCATAAATTACCCAATGTAAACAAGAAAAATGCTCGTATTTTTAACTACATGGTTTTTCTAATCAATTACCCAAATATAGTGGTAATTAGCAAAGCACTATGACTCTGTAGTTTGGTGAAAGATAGATTCAACTATATTATGATCGTGACTATAGCATGTATATATTTCAATAGCTTGTTGTCTTTTACAATGGGAATTATATGACATATCTGACATGGTATAAAGACTTCTCTTAGTTAAAGTTGACCTAAATTAAATTCCTTAAATAAAAATTTACCATAAATGTACAAGCACCCCTTCAACAAAGCAACCAATGGATGTTGATAATGATTTGTTGGTCAGCTTGTCGACTACCTCCTCTAACTAAATAGGCCAAGGTCCATGCTAACCCAACATAACGAAATCATGGGACATTAGGTTCATTATCATTTCTCCCAATATTCATTCTTAAGCTCATGTTGATAAAATTTATATTGGCTTGCATTTATGAGAAATCTCAAACCTCAAATCTTAAACTCCTCAAAAAATGATGGAGAAATCTCTATTTAATGGTTCATTTATAATTTAATAGGCCTTTTAAAAATTTGGCCCAAAACTTCATAAAAACTCTCTTATATTTGAGGGAGGCAGGGGAGCAAAATTTTTTAGCTAATAAAATTCTAAATAATTATTACAATTTGGCGTAAGTATTATAATAACAATAATGCTAAAGCTAAAATTTTTTACTTTTATTGTGATGATTTATTAGCTAGAATAGAAAAAATATTTTAAAAAAAACTTTCATGATTAATTTTGGCATGTGAGTTCAATAGATCTCTCTCTCTCTCTCTCTCTCTCTCTCTCTCTCTCTCTCCATCTTCTCTACCCTAATCCCTCGCTTACTCCCACACTCTCTCTGTATCGCTCTCCTTCCATCTTT
>NEWO01000096.1:145872-157504 GCA_003013225.1 Phalaenopsis aphrodite
ATATATATTTGTATTATAAAATCATACAGAATAAATTCAAATACTTGTAATATGAGTTAATTTATCAAAAATAATAAAACTAATGTTTTAATTTTGAATTATGTGCTATTTAATTAATTAATTAATTTTTATAATAAGTTTGTCCATCCTGAAAAAAAAGGGAGTCTAGTTCAACACTAGAGTGCACACAAGCTAAAGTTTTACACGGTGAAATGTATCCCTCGGCTGTGGAGAAGAGACGACCCAGATAATTTCTTCCCTTATAAGAAATTTTGTATCTTGATGAATAAAAAGTGTTATTGTTCAAAATCTTGTACACTATTGTTAATTACATCAAATTTTAAGATTTCTCTAATTTTGCCCAAGATCCACGTTCCAATCAATACTTGGAGGAACTCAAGTAGTTCATTTAAGAGGTCGCCAAAATCTGACCTACACTCAAGGAACTCGAACTGTCGAGCCAACGAAAGTTTCACTCAAGTTGCAAAAATGACAGCGGCGCTTGACATCTGATCAGTTAGGATTTTCAAAATTGGGATCAGTAAAAGTTTTCTTAAACCAATAATGACGAATAAAATCTGATCAGCAAAATTTTCTAAATTTGACCGATAACAATGATTAACATTTGATCGGTAAAGGAATTGACCCAAGTGGCCCAACATAAATAAAAACTTATCTATTCTAGCTTGAAATGGGTCAAGCCGTTATAGGGATTTTGTCCATTTTCGACAGCCTAAATTCGTCAGTTATCAACAGAAAAACCATCGCTTATTACATTTCCAATAGTTCATCAACTATTTTAAGGGCGTAGTTAAAATATTTGTTAGTAATTTTTAAACCAACGGAACTTCTGATGACATTGATTTAGTCACGATTCACATGTAATAATAACTTTTGAATAATTCAGAAAGCATGAGCCGCTCTTAGTTTTTTTTCGGTTTTAATAACCGACTAGAACACTGTTGAAAATTAGTGATTGGTAAACCGTAGGAGAAATGTTATGGCCCTCGTTTTTATGACATAGGTGATCTGTCGGTTTGGTGACGAGTGTGCGATGGTTTAATAATAGACTAAGATGCCACCGATTAGTTGTCGATTTGTATCAAAGTAATATCAATTGAATCCTCATTGGCAACTCGATGCAAATATAAACGATGGTATGAACTATCTATTATGTAGACTAATATTTGAATTGTTGTCGCAAAACCGACGGTAAGCCATCGGAAACCTGTAGCATAAAAAAAAACAAATTCCTTCGTTGGTATTTACGATTACCGCAAATGTAATCACACTATTTAATTAATCATTCCAAGCATTTAACTGATTAAAATCACATTTGAATAGTAGATTATCTAATCAAATAAATACAAAAATGAAATGCATTTAATTTAACATAAATACATCACTGTTCAAAAAGAAAATATCTGATAAAATATTCAACATAATAATATACAAATAAAATGAAAAATATCCTTGCTAATCCTCCTACTATTTCTCCACCTTATCATCGTCCTTTTCTTCCTTCTTATTCAATGCTTCCTTACTACGCTGCTTCGCTCGTTGGAACACATCTAACTTGGTCTCCATGTTTGTCTCCAACTCAGAACTCGTCTGAGCAAAGCGGATCTCCATCTCAGCAACGAATGCGATAACACACTTGGAGACCTCCCCCTCCTATATCAGAGGGGTGAGCATCATAGGCAAACTTATGTGACCCGAGCCCGTAGACTCGACCCTTCTTCTTCCCTTTAGTAGCCTCCCTCCACAAGTCATACTCGGGTGGATCATGATCTCGCATCGTAATGTCATCCGATGTCTAGGATCGACTCCCCTTTAGCGGCTCAAATCTCTCCTACAAAAAGTTGTTAAATACAGTTAGAGATAGCGTGAATAAACATCAAATAAGTTCAGCTTATGAATTACCTAGGTCGAGCAGAATCTATCATTGATCTATGACTGGTTGACTGCGGTGTGCTCATGTACATCAACAATGGAGGGCTCTTGCCCTAACATCATAGTCCATAAATGTAACGAAATAATTAGAATATATGTTTGATCTATGATAAATTTTAAAGCATAAATGGAATTCTACCAACCTCCGCTTGTATTCTATATCTGGGATTGTCCCACCAGTGTGCTTGGAGAGCTCCATTTCTCTATATTCTAACCGCTAGTTCTGCTTCACCTACTCCCTCTTCTTTTGGTACTCCGGAGAATCTCAGACCTTGAGCAGCAAAACAAAAACATCGTGTGTGATCCACAAGGGCACTATCGTGATTTATGAATATCGTCGAACATGTCCCTTAGCCAATTGCTTCTCTTGTGCTCAAAGTTGCATCGGAAGTGTGCTTCATGATCAGGGCACTGTCGGTCGGCAAATGGGAATTTATCGATTATTTTGAAAATAAATTTAATTTAATATGTATATAATTTTGATTTTAAAAATGAGACCAAAAAAACCTCATATATTTAATTATTTTAGTAACCAAACACAACACTACAAGTAATGCATCACCTTGAAAGGTAAGCGCATCACTTGGCGACATACTTGATTATATAAACTAAAGAATTTCTGGCATCTGTTTGTTCTGTAAAATCTTTTTTTTTGTCCGATAATTCTCTACCTAATATAAAGTTTAGATAGAGTTTATATTACATAAGTTATTAATTCCCTATAAGGTCATGCCCTTATAGTTAATTACATCTTACATGATCAAAATCACTTAATAAAACTCTTGACAATAAGTTACTTCATATCTATCTGGAGCCCCTTATAGCTTTAACAAATTGGCACTCGAGCCGCACAATCAGTCTCTATCATCAGCCTGATTTTTCCTCCACTAAGGACCAAGAGGTGAGAAAGACAACCCTTATTGATCCACCAGCTAGTCTTTTTTTCTCTTCTTGATAGTAGCTTTCTTCTTCTTCTCCATTTCAGACAGTGTCATCCTTTCTGCTTCACAAAGGCGACAAGATGCATTTCTTTGCTCGGAACCTTATTTGGGAGGTTTGAAACACTCACCATGAAAGCACTTGGAAGCTGACCGGTTCATATATAGAGATGCAAAGCAAACATGGAATGTTAGATAGTCATATCACAACTTGTTTATAAGAATAAAGGAAGCGAAAATCCAAAGAGTTCAATTATTGAGGCACTCATTAAGAATTTAATGAGTTTTACTTTTGCATTTAATTTTCTTTTTCTTATCGTACTGTTACTTTCAAGAAGTAAAAAACTATGAGACCTAAATATATACATAAAAATGTGACAATACGAGTCATGTGGAGATCCGATGATCCATAAGAGAGGGCGTATGATAAAGGTGGGCTCATTGATAAAAGTCTACAAGATTTGATTATCCAATCGAACATAACCATCTGAGCCAAAGTCTAAGACCGATTGAGCCTAGAGAATAACAAAAAGATGCCCGCACAAATCAAATTTGAACAAATGGGATTAAGGCTAGACATGTAAGCATATTAGCTTACTGTTACAAGATGACAAGTAATGGCAACAACTTACCTTATGATAGATTCAACCAGAGGAAAGGATCCAGTTCCTAAATATCACTAGTTATCCCATAGATGCCCCCAAAGCTCCTCGTCAAGGACCAAGGATTAACAATATAATATAATCGTACAGTCATTCCACAAGTTCTCATCGTCGAGGAATGAGTTACATATATGGTTACAGTGATTAACCCCTACCTGATATCCTAATCTTACTCCGCCAACAAAAGCTTCTAATTCAGGGAGCGAGGGTCGACAACTATACTAGATCAATTGATCAACAAAGCCTAGCCGATCGTGTCTGTTTTGCTGACCCAAAACTAATCAAGCTCAGTTGAATAGTAAAATCGACTAAGCTCAGTCAACTGGCAACACCAACTAAGCCCGATCAACTGAATCAGTCTCATCGAGTCATACTACTGAACCATACGAGCCAGAAAGCAATCGAGTAATAGACTTATATATATATATATATATATATATATATAATATACTTAATATCACTATTGTTGTTCTTCATTTCTCACTTTTCTCTCTCTTTCTTCGCCTATCATTTTAAAGTTTTTGAATGTAATAAATCAAAGCATTATGCACTTAAATATCCAAACATAAGAAGAATTGTGGGGCATATATGTAAATGCCCGATGAATTATTCCATGACATGGGGCCCACCATATGGCGCGTTGAATGGCCGTCGGGTCCTCATCAGTGCTACCACGTCGATACACTGAATACTAACATCTCTGTCCCCTTCCCGCCTGCTTCGCAAAAGCATTAAAAATCAATCATATTATCGTTTAAGAATATAAACAAAAAAACGAGCATCAGCTTTATCACATGCTGCGCTCCTCTCTCACGTGACCGGCGCGTGTAAAATGCACCGGACATTTTTAGTCAAATAAGCAAGCAAAACGTGCTGCTTACCCCTTTTTCTTTAAAAAAATTTACGTACATACGACACAATTCTTTTATTTACATTTCTACACCAAAAGCTTTAACATTTACCTTTACAACACTTCGGTGTCATAATATTGAAAAATTATTCCATACGGAGGCACCGCATGCAGTGCAGTATCCGATTTCCACCGTCGATCCCACTTTCATTTAAAAAAAAATTAATCGTGACGGTGGAGATCGGACAGTGCATGCATCTCTGCATGTGGAATGCATGCGGTGTCCGTATGGAATAATTTATTCATAATATTTGGCACGAAAGAATGTTTTTTTAATATTATATTAAAGAATTAACTAGCATGCATATAAATATAATTATTTAGGTGTTATAAATATAAATAAATAATAATTTGCTGTGTGTATGTAAATTCATCCTTTTTCTTGCTCAATAATGAACGGTCCTTGGCCGTCTCATGGGTATGGCATGTGAATGACCTTGATCAGCCTATGTTAATTTAATTGTTTAATTAGTTCGGGAAATTCAAGTTTTTTTTTTTATTATTCTCATATTATTCAAAACTACCTCAGCCTAAAAAGGATAAATAAATTTGTATACATAAATAAGAATGTATGAGATTTTTACATGATTTTTTAGCCCACCTGTCAAAGCGACTTAATTGGGTCTACCTGCCGAAATGTCTGAACTCATCTCTTTCACACATGGGAGGCAGTCTAGCCCGCCTAGAGAGATACAACTACAGGAGATTGCTATCATTACCAGAAAATACCCAAGTCCATCCATCTTTAAAAGTTATGTCAGACTTTCATATCATGGACATTTCATCAATACACCGTGGATGAGAGTCGTACAAAATTAAAGATATTTTATTATTATTTTTTTCTTATTGTATAAAAAGGAAAATCAAGCTAAGAGAGAAGTTCTCTCTCTCTCTCTCTCTCTCTCTCTCTTCCAAGAGAAAATTGTAGACAGGAATACCTTCGACGAGTTCGATATTTCGACTTAACGGGGGCTCAAATTTAATAGATAATCTTCATTCGATTGGCGTCGCGCTGGAACATGCTTAAAATGGTAGACTCACATAGGGTCCCTAATTCACACATCACACCTGTTAGCTCACTTTGCAAAGTGGCGACCTCCGCTCAGAATGCAGCCACCTTTGAATCTATGGTTGTTAGACGGGCCGACAATTCATGCACAGGATCTCCAGCAAAACCTTTGGCTACTCCCTCAGAAGGATCGACCATTCCCGCCGAAAACCTGACCATGTTCATTCGCTGCTCTATAAATTTGGAGAAAAGTAGTTGCCACCAGAACTACTCCTATGGGGAACCATAGAAGTGGTTGAGAGAGGTCGAAAAAATTGGACCAGTCACAGACAAAGGTTCAAATGGCTGATACCCCCTGTATCGATCGATGATGGAAACGTGACGATCATGCTCTGCAGCCCAACCACAACAGTGGGAGCGGGCTCGATAAGATCTTTCAATGTTCTGTCACCTTTGTGGTCCTTCAAACTAACCGATTCATCGACATTTAAGATAATGTCAAGAAATTATTAAAAACCGCTAATGAAAGATGATTTTTATGCACTTAAAAATTTGTTCATTACAGAAGAAGCCATTGAATGTTCGTCTCACTCTCGTGATAGGGTACCTTTGCCATTCTTAGGTGGTGGCGGGGGAGAGCTGATAAATGTCGTTTCCCTCGACCTCCTTTCACCGACCTTGGTAACATTGTCTCTTGCTGGCCCTCAACAATCACGCTTATGCTAGGCCCAAGAACTAGAGTTTCCTGGTGAGGCTTTTTCGATGTCTGCCCCTCGGAAACCTCGGATGAGGTGACTTGATTAGCCAACATAGTTTTAGGTCTCATCGCTTCTTTTTCTTTACAACCTTTTTATTCTTTACGGTTACTGCAAAGTCAGGGACCCGAAAGTCTATCATAGCTAGAAGTTGGGCATCCATATCCTCTGGCTTGATTGCCGGTCATGTCCTGACTGTCTGGGAAATGTTGGTAGAATAGAATGTAATGCCAACCCTATGGCTCTATTAGGGCTTACTAAACACGAAACCCAAAGGAAATTTGATTATTAATTTAATTTTCTCAATCTTGTTGTCATTTGTTATTTAATATTTTTTCTGTCATTATCATAGTTGTCGCTATCAACGAGCATGAAAACACAGGGAACTAAAATGTTTGCCCCAAAACTGCCGGCACTAATCTTAAAGGAATCAAGTGGCTGTGGATGATGACTGGACATATGAAGTCTCGAACCAAAAAGCATACTCTTAACCAGCATGTCTGACGACCGACTGCTCGGTAGAGTCGACTGACTTACGATGTCGACGAAACCAGTCAGCAAACCTTGCTTACAGTCTCGACAATCTAGGCTTCATGTAGGGTCAGCCGACCAAAACTAGTGGACCAATTGTTTTCTCTCAACAGAAGTGATCTTCATGTGACCAACCACCTCGATCAACCGAACTCAACGTATCTATCAATTTATAGTCCTTCTACTGCACTCATATTGTAAACACAAATCTGATAGTAAAATTAGCACATTAATTACATTTAGGGCAGTTACCAAAACTATGCCCTCCTTTTCATAATTGTACAATTAAACCACTATAAATAGGAGGTTAAGAGATGAATAAAAGACTCTTCTCCCCGAATTCTCCATCTACACTACTCTCTCGCTCTCTCACTCTTCTCCTTCTCTTAGCTTTAACTTTAAAGGTGCGTACTTTCGAAAAACAATTTAAGATTCAATAACACAATACTAAAAATATTTTTTTATTAAGGGTTCTCTCTCTCTCTGATATTCCTATTACAAGGGACTTGAATTTAATAGATAATTTCATATCTCTCTATTCCATATTTCATCTGCAAAAAATCTTCACCAATTTATATGTACTCACAAATGATGAGACCCTACGTCATAAAAAAAAATTAACATGATAGTTTAATTTTATTGAAAATAATTAAATGCCAATATATAATTATCAGTGCGCAATTGTTAGATTTTTTTTTTTCTATTTTGCAATTTTTTTAAATATTTTGTGTGAGCTTTAGTATTTCTGTTTTCATAATTTATTTTATTTATTTTCTGGCCCCCTAACGTGCACCGGCAACGACACCACTCCCATTCGCACGCTGCGTCACCGTGGCAGTCAGAAATGGCTAGCGAGTTTTTTGCTTAGGATACTCTTAGCTTGGCGGCGGAAATGTTATTTATTTATTTATTTTCGAGTTTATTGTTCGAATACAGACCAAGTGTTGAAAAAATTCATGACCTGTGAGTAAATAAGAATATTATTTTTTCTTTTTTTCAAAACTAACGTCTTCTTTTATTATTTATTTCTCATTATTTATAAAAAGTGGAATCATTTCGCTTTAATTTTTAAATTCGAAATTATTTCATGGTTTCAACAGTCTTAAAAATAGACGGCATTCTTTTGCTTTTGAGCAAATTGTTACCTCTCAAAAGAGCCTTTAAGAGAGGTGATCAACCCAGGACTTACATACTATTTTTTGGCTTTACATCTAGCCGATGTGAGACTATTTTTCCGTGACATTCTCCTCCACCCAATCACGTGACGCCCTCGTCACGGATCGGCTCCACCGAGGGTCCCACTGGACCATGGAGAGTCCACACACCTAGCAGACGGTAATCTGCTCTGATACCACATGTCACCTCCCAAAAAAGCTCTTAAGAGAGGTGGGCAAGCCATGACTTAAATACTGTTCTTCGGCCATATATCTAGCCGATGTGGGACTATTTGTCCGTGACAAAATGTACTGATTGCATAAATATGATTTTCATGTATACTAATTATAAAATTAATTTTTATTAGAGTCAAGAAAATTATTCTTTAGCTTATAGTAAAAAAATGTGTCAGGGATTTATTAAATACTTTATATTCTTTATTATTAACTATATCTTCGTTGTGAAAATTTTTTTTATTATGTTTTTTGTATTATTCTATTCTATTTCTTATGTCTAAACACCCTTGGATCAATATAGTGAACAATGGACATTAAAATTCTAGCTTTTCTAGCAAACAAGGATTAGAAGAAACTCATCATCTTTGCTATGTTTTTGCAAATCCAACTAGATTGACTTCGGCTTGTCAAATTCTCTTAGCTTCTATTCATCCTATGAATTTTCTAATATCTTGCAAATTTTTTTGTAGTTGTATGTGAATGATTTATTGGTGCGGGCCAACGACAGAGTAGATGAGCCCTCCTGACCCATTCTATATGGTTCATTTTTCATCGCCAAGCGCAACCTACGTGTTCTTCTTTCTGGCATGTCCACGAAGCAACTTGTTGAATTGACATGTTAGACTTTCTTGTTGGATAAACCTACCAGATTTATCTATCAAAGTGACTTATCTAACTTATTTAAGTGTTGAAGCGCAATCTATCATTTTCCTAGGAGTCAAGATACGCTCCTTGGACCAATCCATTGGGTTTGCCCAACTGGTGGTCCTCGGGATAAATGTTCGAAGTTGTAGGATTGACGTATGACCATGACAATTTATAAGCCACTTGCCATCCACTTCACATATTTTCATCGGGACACAATAAACAGACTTCATAATATACAACTCATAATTTAATACAATTTTTTTCTTTTTCTATATGTAACGAGCATAGGAGGAAAGAAAAGGGAGATGGAAGGAGGATCAAAGGAAAGGGAGGACTGTGCATTTCTCTCTTTAGGTTTCATTCTTCTGGAGTACTCATTGAAAAAATTGAGAATTCGAGGATACAGAACACATCCACTCTCTTCTTCCACACATTCTTAACACATGTTTTTTTTTATATTATATAAGACTGTAAATGATATGGGTCCCTACATCTTACGTAGAATTAACATTCTTAAAGGTACGATGAGCATGGAGTTTGTCTTCTAACATAACAAAAGATCTTTCAAAGGAGGATGAACAAATAAGAAAGATAGATTTTACCATAGAATTCATGATACTACAAAATCAACAAGCTGAAAGATCATATCACGATAATGATATAGGTGGTAAGGAAAGAATGCTCCAAGACTTGATATAGGACTTGTGCTAGAACACACCTTGAATCATTAGTATCATTAGCTTGTAGGGAGGAATTGTTTAGACTGGGACAACCAAGACTGAAACTATTGAGAACGAGACTGAGAAGAGCTATAGGTTATAGGAAGAAGGAGAAGATGAAGATTTACGTGTTACGGAGGAAGAAATTCTAGAGCTAGGAGAAAAAAAAAGGAAGAAGACAATGCCATGAGAAAATGCATTTTCAAGAGAAATCATAGAAGCTAAAGCATTAAGGAAGTAAAAGATTTCATCTTTTGATTTTTACAAAGAGAGTTCATATCTAGCTGGTCAAATAGCTTATTTTGACTTAATTGTATGATTGTTGCGAGTAAACGGTGCCCTAAAGTGTCATTTATTCTTTATGACACTAAAGGAATTTGTTTAATGCTAGCTCAATAGCTTGTTTACTAGAGTTATCATCTTCTTTAGAGAGTTCAAGTTATTGTTCATAGCTCAGGTCACTAGTAACAAGAAACCTTAATAGAATTCTCATGCGCTTATAAAAATTTGATAGGAGTCCTCATCAAACCTTAGAAATTTCATTGGCATATTATAGAAAGAGATTCTTAACATAAGGGATGTATAGCCCATTATAGCCTATAACCCTTTGTTGGCTATACAACATTGTCCCAAGGATTGTATGTGGACCCATTCCAATAAACTCTTTGTCTCTAAAAACCTAAGGCTTTGGCTAAACATTTGAAGCTATCCAACAACCATATCTCAGTAGATGAATATAACTCTTTGTCAAATTCACTCTGAAATAAGGAGTTGTAGGATTTATTATAGAAACAAGACCCTAGAACTCATGACAACCTAAGAAATTGATATATCTGAGAAGATCCTTGAAAGGGTTTCAGAAAATGATTTCACCAACCAGAGCAAAAATTTCCTAATTGAAGCTTGATGGTAAGAAGATCAAAAAGGTTACAAGAACCATCGTGGTTTCCTATGGTAAAAGTACTTTTGTTGAGAGTATCAATGGTTGAAGATTTTGAAGTCATTCAGACCAAATAATTCTTAAAGATGCCATTGCAAATATGGGAAAGAAGCCGCCAACACATCTCAAATTAATATTATGCTTATCATTGAGATCATTAACATGGCATAAAAGAATGTCAACACCTTCAAAACCTCTTTGAGGAGCTGTTTCGGGCAAAAAAAAATTAAAGGAGTTCGTGGCCCTAAATGCAAACACTTGAAGGTAAGGAAAAACACATGTCGAGAACACGAGAAATAAGCCCATCATAACGAGAGTAGTTCACATTGTTGATATAGTCCCTTTCATCTTTGGAGGAGGCGAATATGAGACCACATGATGATTCAACCTGAAATGACTAAATAAAAGAGAAGTCAATTCAGTTGCTTTCACCATACAGACTGTTCCGGTTCATCCCTTCATCATTTTTATAGAAGTCGATTCACCTGCTAGAGAAAATCCTTTCATTGATGCCATTGTAATCACCACACTGATCATGCATTATCATATCAGAAGTATTCAGGTAGACAACGAAAGTTTCATTAACATTTTATTAAAGTGAGTTTTTTTTTAAAAAAAAAATAATAAAAGACGTTGTCAATGCTTAACTCATATCCACCTTTAGCCCACTATATGTGTTCTCTGAAGAAAAAAAAAGAGACTTTTAGAATAATTTCCTTCCCATAACCTGTGGCGAAGGAGATAGAAAATACATTGTCTCGGCTGATTTCATCTTAGCAGACTCTCTAACCACCTATAATGTCATCTTGGGGCAAGTCGATGTGCAGCATATTCAAATTAACTTTAACCTATCTTGTGACTGTTCAACTTCCAAGCACAAAAGAAAACATTACTATTTGAGCATACTTAGTCCAATCTTAAACTTGTTACCTATAAGTCATGAAAAAAGTACAAGAAGAACCCCTCTAACTCGACATGTTTAAAGGTAGATGTATGGAAGCCACTGAACTTGTGAGCAAGTGCCCATTTGTAAAGAATAACTCTGATTATAGCAAGGATCATGGAGATGAAATATTGGAGGTTTTAAGAGACATCATGATGTTTTTACCAGGACTACAAATGACATCCTGGGAATAAACATTGATGTCATATGTCATAGACTGAATGTTAATCCAG
>NEWO01000096.1:158264-221250 GCA_003013225.1 Phalaenopsis aphrodite
TTCAGGTAAGGGTTTATATTGTCACCCTCGTAGCATTTCTCATAACATGGTAAAATTTATGGACGTAAGAATCATAATAAATATTAATAGGCACTACATGCTTGGTCTAAGAACTTTTTTTTACTGCATTTACCTCAGTTAGCTTTAGGCTTCGTTTGGCGCTGCTGCGAGGCTGCGACACGGCTTCGCGCAGCTAAAAATTGATGTTTGGGGCGGCGGGCCGCGATATACCCCGAACGCGGAACGTGGTGAACAACCAGTGGCCTGACTTTCTCTCTAGGCTTTTTACCCGATTACCCTAAACTCCCGATTCTTATTTTTTCCCGTGAAAGAAGACGAACTGCGACACCTGCTCTTCTCCGACAGCTTCCTGCTCTTCTCCAGTGCATGTCACGCAATCAAGAAGCCTCTCTTCTCCCGAGTTTCTCATGTGTAGGGCTTCTTTCTTGTGATAAGATTTTTTTTTTTCTGTTTTTTCGAGATGGAACAGAGGTGACTCTTTGTAGTTCAAAGAAAACTTTTGGGTGTTCATTTTTTTTTGGTGCGAGAGTGGGTTTTCCTTTGAAAACCTGTTGTTTGTTCTATAACCAGGGTTTGGCCCTCCCTGGGAGTGTTTCTGTGACTTTTTAGCTGTTATCTTGAATTGATTCCAGTGGCTAATTGCGGCAATTTTCGTTTCCAGGAGTAATACTGCTAAGCAAGCAGTTGTTTTCCCTGTTTTGTCACAACCACTTTGTTATTCCCAAAATATTCATTCTGCAATACATGACACGAAGTTATAGAAATAAGATAGTTGGGTTACAGCCATAGGAATCCCTTTACAAAGAGAACCAGTTTCATTTAATTGCTTGATGTTCCCGAGAAACATAAAAATGCAAATCTCTATGGCAATGGCTCATAGGTGATGTTATTTTTCTTCCTTTCTCTTCTTTGTTATTTCCCCATGGAACGAAGACCTGAAGTTGTATTATGTGGAGAGCTGAAAATAACATTGATGATGTATTTGCTAGCTTATCAACGCTAAAAAAATAAACTGCAAAAAATTATGTTATATGAGATTGCAAAAGAAATTTTAGATGTCTTCAAAGATATTTACTTCGATAGTGAAAATCCTAAAAATCATATGTTTATAGCAAGCAAGAGGCATATCTGAACGAAATACCTCAGCCTATATTTCACATTATAGGTTTTTTGTGTCGGATGTTTAGTATTATGTGATTTGCAATCAATTATATTTTTTTGTGTAGGATGTTCCATTATTTTGAATAGTTTAAATAGTGCATACATTTTTTTTTGCTCTTTTGATACTCATTGTGACGTGAGATGAATCTGTAATTTTATATTATTTTTATTTGAACTTTTTCCTTAAAAGTATCAAATTTATGGTTTCTAGGATTGATTAAAAATTTGCATAATTTTGTTTTTTATATGTTAAGCTTGTAAAGTGAAGATCTGCTTCTGATGTATAATATATAAGATTATCATTGTTCTGTTCCAAACAGTTTAAATAAACAGGGGCAAAATATTCTATTTCACATAGCTGCAACAAAAAACCAGCCAGCTTTCCCGCAGCAGCTTCCCCATAGTAGCTTCCTGGGGCAGCGCAGCTGCAGCTAAAAAGCTGAGAAGCTGCAGCTATGCCAAACAGACCCTTAATCTTGTGATCAAGAATCCACACTTTTTCTTAAATACACTCATGTTGGAAATACCATACTTCCTTTATATATTAATGGCTTGATTAATTTCAGTGATGATGATGATAGCATTATAGTGTTGATATATTAATGACTTGATTAATTTAAATACCATATGTTTCCTTAATTTTACTTGTAGTAAGCAATGTCTCAATGATTCCTTCACCAACATTATTAGTTTGTAGGAGAATGTTAACTTATTGCAATTATTTTCTACCATATAAATATTAAACTATATATAAAATTTATGGTAAGAATCTATATTCATTGTTATTGTAGTATATCTACAATATTAATTATATTTACTTCAACTTTTTTTTCATTTATTGCTTCATTGTATTGCTTATAAAGAGTATTGTGGTCTTGTGCAACTAATTATTTCATTAAATTAAGTGTATTGTAATTATATTTTTTCCTATTAATTTGCTCGTCTTTGAAAAAACTGTAGCATATTATTTTGATGTCGTAATCACATGATTTTGAAAGTAGTTATTACACGCATTCTATTTCTAAGTATTGAACAATATTTTAAATTAAAATAAATACAGAAATTTAATCCTCGGTAAATAATTAATATTTTATTTTGAATTTTAAATAAAATTTCTATAACATAGATATCAATACCATTTAATTCATTATTTCATGTACTATTTAAATTAATTAGGCATTTAAATTAATTTAATTTTTATTTAACAAACAGAGCATTATTAAGGCCAAAGCTCTCAACCAACTTAAACTAGAGGTGGATAACAATCCAATTAATTAGAGAAAATAAGCATGAATATTGTATCTAGACATGCTCATATATGTATCTCCAATGCCCCCTTTCTCCAATATATTTATATTTATATTTATCTAAATAAATCAAAGCGTTTATGTCAGACAAAAATTTTTTTTAAAAAAAAAAGCCTAATTAAAATGCAACAATGAATCAACAATAAATGAGGTCTGACTCAGTCTTAAAGCCAATTACAGATCAGCCCTTATTAACCGTAATATATTTTATCTTCAACATTAAATTATTTTATTGAATAGAAAGAAATAAACTTGTTAATATTATACTCTTTAAATTATTATAACGTTTTTCATCACATGTAACATTTTTCTTTTGTCTTTTAAAATATATGACTAAGCCAGAAGCCAAATTGAAACCGACAGGGTAAAAACCAAGCTAGTAAGTGGTAACTGCCGGGATGAATCGTAAAAGAAGTCGAAATCATAAGCAAAACTAAGTGGAAACCTGCACACACTTTCCGATTCCCCCCACACATAATAATAAGTTATAACAATATAGAAGGCAGCCATTTCCGTGGGCAACCAACCTTCCTTCCTCTCTTCTATCGCATTACTCTCCGCTTTTTACGCCACCATCACCGCCTCTGAAACCCACCGGCCATACTTTTATCTTTTCCCATCTCCAAAAACCGCAAGCCAAAACCTTTGCACTAGAGCGGGCGAGTGTTGCAGTTCCTCCCCTTTATGCTGTTGACATGAACCTTTGGACGGACGATAACGCCTCCATGATGGAGGCTTTCATGGCCTCAACTGAACTCCCCGGGTTTCCTTGGACTCCGACGCCGATGTCTTTGGGTAATAATCCTTCCTCCCTCGCCGGGGCCACCAAGCCGGCTTATTTTGCACAGGATAATCTGCAACAGAGGCTGCAGATGCTGATCGAAGGGGGCAGGGAGAATTGGACCTATGCGATTTTCTGGCAGTCGTCTAATGACGCTGGGTCGGATGCGATAATTCTTGGCTGGGGTGATGGGTACTACAAAGGCAGCGAGGAGGGGAAGACGAAGCAGAAGGCGAAAACGGCCGCTTCCGCGGCGGAGCAGGAAAACAGGAAGCGTGTGCTTCGTGAATTAAACTCTCTGATCTCCGGCGGCACATCCGGGTCCTCGCCTGAGGATGCGGTGGAGGAGGAGGTTACCGACACGGAGTGGTTTTTTCTTGTTTCCATGACTCAATCCTTCATCAATGGCCACGATCTTCCGGGACAGGCTTTTCTCTCTGGCGCGCCTTCTTGGTTTTCAGGCGCCGATCGGCTCGCCATGGAGTCCTGCGAGCGCGCCAGACAGGCGAATAATTTGGGGATCCGGACAATGGTCTACGTTCCGGTGGGAACCGGCGTCCTGGAGTTCGGATCGACGGAGGTTATCTTCCATAATGCGGAGATAATGAACAAGGTTAAGGCTCTGTTCGTTTGCAACGGCCAAGAAAGCTCCGCTGCCGCGGCGCTCTGGTTGCCGCCGGTTGTGGCCGATCAAATTGAAACTGATCCGTCGACGATTTGGATCTCAGATCCGTCCGTCATAGGGATCAAGGACTCGGTTTCTCCACCAACTGCCAATATCTCTCCTTCAAAATCCCCATTTCCTTTGCACAATCCGAGCACCAGCGACCTCACCGAAAACCCAAATATGATTCCAATCAATCAACCGCAACAAAACCGACATCAACCAGTGAATCAGCAGCAGCCATTCTACAGCAGCAAGTTCAGTTTCTCAGATATTACTCTCAATAACATCGCCCCTTCCCAGCAGTTCAAGCCGGACTCCGGCAATGTCCTCAACTTTGGGGAAATCAAGAGGAATTCAGTTTCTTCCGCTCCCTCACCCCAGCAACAAATCATGGAGGATAAGAAAACAAAGAGAACCGCCAAGGTTACCACGTCCCTTGAAAGCAACGAACAGGGCATGCTCTCCTTCTCCTCAGCCCGCCCCGTGTCTGCCGAACAAGAAAAAGCCTCGGCTGCTGCCGATTCAGACCACTCCGATCTCGACGCCTCAGTGCGCGAGGCTGAGAGTAGCAGGGTGGTGGAGCCCGAGAAGCGGCCGCGGAAGCGCGGCCGCAAGCCTGCCAACGGTCGGGAGGAGCCTCTCAATCATGTGGAGGCAGAACGTATGCGGCGTGAGAAACTGAACCAGAGGTTCTACGCGCTGCGCGCCGTCGTCCCCAACGTCTCAAAGATGGACAAGGCTTCGCTTCTCGGCGACGCCATATCTTACATCACTGAACTGAGATCAAAGCTGCAAGCACTGGAGAGTAACAACGAGCAGCTGCAGTTACAGCTCGAGTCGATCAAGGAGGAGAGCGATGCGGGGAGCTCACGACCCCTGCTACCTCGCATGGCGGCGACGGCGGAGCATGAGCTAAAGGCGATGAATGGTCCCCTGCGGTCCTCCGGTGTGGAGATTGAGGTGAAGCTTCTCGGCGTGGAGGCAATGATACGTATACAGTGCCAGCGTAAGAACCATCCGGCGGCGAGACTGATGGCTACGCTCAAGGACTTGGATCTTGAGCTATACTACGCCAGCGTTTCAGTGGTCAAGGACCTCATGATCCTGCAAGCAACGGTAAAGATGTCGAGTTGCGGGTACACGCAGGAGCAGCTCAGCTCCGTGCTCTTCTCCCGCGTTGCAGAGCCATTACCCCGCCACTAGGTACAGATAAAAGCCCAATTTCTCCTCATTGGAACCAGTTCTCTCTCTCTCTGTCTCTCTGATGCTGATGAGAATAGATTGTAGAAGTTCGATAATAATTTTTAGAATTTTTATTAAGGTAGTAACACTTACAATAATAGTTGTTTACTCTTTTAGTGTTCAATTTAATGTAAATTTTAGTTATGTAAGAGTTGTCAAAATGACATTTTGGCTTTCTTTCTTCTATGGCTTCTTTATGTACAATAGAGTTGTATTTTCTTTTTTTTTTAAAAAAAATTTAAAGCAAGGGGAGGTGATGTAGTTTTACCCATTGGCATGATTCAAGGTATTAAAACATGGAGAGTATGATATTTTAACACAATTCAAAATCAAAACAAGTGAATAATAAAACTGCATAGATTCATTAAAGAAGAAGGGAAACAAAGAAATGCCCCATTAATGGACCACAAAATGTGAACAATAATTGCCTCCTTGGCCTAACCAACAAAATTTTGTGTAAGAAATAGCAACTAGCCAAAAATCAAGGAAATGCCCTCATTTACACCATCCAAAACAGCACAATGTAAGGCCTCAAAACAACGATAACTGATAGGGACCAATTCACATGAAAATCATGACATCAATTAGCCAACTAACTCTCATAAAACAACCAAATTCTCAAGACGGATCAAAGCCGAACACAACATCCAACTAAAACATAAGGAAAATACGTTCCAATGACATCCAATAAAACATTCAACAATTATGTGAACCGAGTAGCATAAAACTTAATAGTGGAGAGCATTAAAATTTGTCAAGCTCAACAGTATTTTGAAGATGATTCCAATTTTGTCTTCATCACATTTGGTATTTTATTTTATATAAGACGGTGATAATAGTTGAGATGTTATTTTCATTTATTGTTTCATTTTGCTCTCTAGATATGATCACAAGTCACAAATAGTATTGAAGAAGAAGTTTTGAAGAGTAGCCCCTCATGACACTTGTACCTACATAATCCAAATGATATGCTAAGATGAGTATTAGAAGAAAAATCTTACCAAACGATAAAACTATATATCATCAAGTTGGATGAAAAGTGCCAACTCAAAGGTAGATGTTGTTGAAGATATTCAACTCACTTTTAAAGCATTGCTAACTAAGCTAGTTGGCATCCAAAATGATGGTTTTTTACTCATTTAGTGCTCTCTATAATATAAATTTAAATCAGGCATGAATTGCCAAAGTGAGATTTTAGCCCTTTTTATTTGTGCCGCTTCTGTATGTACAATAGTACGATATTTTTACTTGCTATGGATAATGCAATTGTACTCATACTAGTCTAATGAGGAGTAAGAAACTTAGGTCATTTAATGAATGGTATAACTAACCATAATTGATCTAGAATATCAAAGTATATAAAAAATTGATAGTTCGTCATAATATAAGCTAAAAAGAAATCATTATAGAATTGTACAAAATCATCAAGTATGCAAATAATTAAGATTATGCCACTTCAAAGAGACAACAAAATGTTAACAAAAAATTCCGTTAACTAGCACTAAAATCAATTGAACCCCATGTAATATAAAATAATACGAGCCAACATAAAAAGAAAAAAAATTGCCACCCAATTGAACCATCCAACACGACATATACCATAAAATCTCAAATGTAAATAAATTTTAGACACCCCACTACATGAAAATCATGAGATCAATTAGGTAAATAAGCCTCATAAAATAATAAAATTCTCGAGCAATAGGATAAATGTTATAGCCTAAGAAAACATCCTACTACAACAAAAGAGAAATAAGATTTAATAATAGCTAGTAAAACAACTACCAATTCGTGAACTAAGTATCCTAAAATTTTCCATTGGAGAACATTATAAATTATTTTTAAGATGATAAAAGCATTTTCTATCATCTAAGTTGTTATTTTGTTCTATATAAGATAGTAATGATGATTGAAATATTATTTCCATAGATTTTGTCATTTTTTCTTTTTAAATGTTGTAGAATAGGCACAAAATAATAAGGAACTAAAAAATATCAAGGAGTTATCCCCACTACATTCAAAGCTGAATAAATCAGAAGTTAGGTTAAGGTGAGGCTTACGAGAAAAATATCACCAAGTGACGAGTAAAATTTTTCAAAATTTCAATAATCACGCAAGAAATACAAACTATAATTTAAATAATACATTATCAAAACTTATATCATAATTGAATAGTTTATCAACCTCCAAAAGACTGACATATATGATAGTTTTTATACTAAAAATAACATCTATTATCAAGTCTTATATTATAATGATACTTGCAATATCTACATAAGCATTGAAATCATATGCACATATCATTAAAAACTGTCTAAATACAACAACCCATATGTGCAATATGATGAGCATAAAGTGTAATAGTGTACATGATATCTATAAGAAAATCAATATAAGAAAATAATAATAATCTATTTGTAAATTATATCTTAAACAATACTATATAGAATTATCTCCATAAAAAACAAAAAAAAAAGCATCAAGTGAGTGATGATTCTCATATTCTTCTATAAGAAAATCATTTAGCATAATCAAATATTATCACATCCATATCATGGACCTATTTTCATTTAGTTAGACAACCTAATAATTTATAAGTATAATACCTTATTTCTTACATCATTTATCATTATGTAGATTCGTTTTGAATCTTAAGAAATTTCATATACTACAAAGTTACCTAGTGGACATCTATAAAATTTTCAAATCATCTATTGAATTCTATATTTCTCGGAAAATAAAATTAAAAAAATAAAAAATATTAAAAATTATGGATCAAGAATGGTTGCCAACCTTGCATAAATCAATTTTTTCAATCGTTCTGTCATGCAAATGAGACCACAAAATCACGAAATCTTCTCTCCCTCTCCATCTTCCTCTTACTTTCTATACATGAAGGATTTGAGGGAAAAGACCTAAAAAATAACTTAAAAGAAGAAAATGAGAAAAACCTGATTATTTCCTAAACTTCATCATTTAGTAAAATTTATATACACAAAATTAACTAAATTTGAAATCAAATAATTATTTGTTAAAATTATAAAAAATTATGTACAAAAATACTATAATTGATTACAAATACAATGTTAACCATTATTATGGACTGATGGCCTCATAAATTAATATTTATGCATGTGTATATTGAAGTTTATCAGGATTTATTAGATCATACATGTGATTTACAAGCCAAATTATGCTAATTATAATGGTTCTTATATATGACTGGCATTCATATGTGCAAACATAGATTGTATATTCATTCCTTCAAAATTCAAACTTGGCTTAATGTTGACCTACATGCTTATGTGCTTTAAGTTAATCTTGTTATTCAATTTAAGTTATGTTAATTAGAGGTTATTTGATTGGGTTTCATCTAAGTTAATTTGTTGCTCTGTAAAATCTCAGAGGCTATTTGGGTATGTGTTAGGCCCATATGGTATTTATTCTTTACTTAAAGGGTTAATTAAAATTTTAACTAGATTTGAAAAGAAAATCCAAAATTTGATCAAATACATCTCAAATCATCATGAAATTACCCTTTAAATCAAAGGATATTTGAACATTTTCTTATTAAATTTGAATTTTTTTTTATTTTATAATTTTTTAATTATTCTAATCGATTAAATTCAAATTAATTCCAACAATTCTAAAAATTATTGCCAGAGTCAAAGTAATTATATAATCCTCATGTAACATTTCAATTTAATTGAAGTTTATTTAGATGGGTTGTGATTTAATTAAAGTTTACTTATATCATTGAATATGAAGAATTAAAAAAATATTTTTAATTATTTAAAAATTTTTTATTGTAATTTTGTAGATTATTTTATGATATAAGGATTTTATGGTTTAAATTTCATGATTTTTGTTTAGTTGATTAATTCTTATGATTTTAAAGGCAATTTTAGGCATTATATATTAGTTAATTATATGATGAAATTTAATATTAGGCTTTTGTTTAAAAATATTAATTTATTTATTTTAGTGAAAAACTCAAACTTTTATAAAGTTTTAACCTAGGTTGTAAACCTTCAAAGGGACATGCTGAAAATTTAAGGTCATTATAATCTATTTAGAATTTTCTAGATTTAATTTAATTAAATAAATCAATTATTCATTAAAAAGTTATCAAATTTTCAATAATTTTGAAATTATTTAGAGATGTTAAAGATAAGCCCCAACTTCTCTAGAAAAAAACTTGTAAGTGATTTTTAGTTATATCCAAAGATTTGTCAAATTTTAAATATTTTATTAATTAAATGAAATGCATTGTTTGATTTAGTGGATTATTACTTTCAATTTGATCCTTAAAATAAAATTTAATGATTTTCATATTAGTGATTTATTTGCTATGTAAATTGAATAATTAATTATTCAATTAAATTTCTTAATTAATTAGCTTATTAATTATGCCTCAAGATTTGATCTAAACCCTGGAGCACTCTTTGACTAAACCATAGGGAGCATGAATTAGGGTGTAGCTCTACTGATTTGGTTAGTAGGTTAACTACTGTATATAATTAATTTAATTACTTTAATAGATTTAATTAGATTTTAAGGTTTAATTAGGCAAACCCTAATATAGAGCTTATAAAATGAGTCGTGAATATCTCAAAGTGATTAGAGGCCTTCTTAGGATTTAATTATGGTTTAATCATTTTGGATTTTTTTAACTTAATCCCAAATAACTGAGAGAAAATAAGTGATTTTTTTGTGATTTATCTGGTCATAAGTGTGTTTTAATTTTTTTTAGATATTTCTTAGCTTCATTAGTGATTTAAAAGTTCATTTGGGTTAGAAATAATTGAACTTATTTAACTATGTTTCCATTTGGAGTTGTATGTAATTTGATTTAAAGTTTTCGTTATAGTTAGGTCTTAGTTTTAAAGTTGTAGTTTAAGTTTAGTTCGAGTTATAGTTTAGTTTAGTTTAGTTGAAGTTTTTGGTTAGGGTTAGCTTTTAGTCTGAATTTTAGTTTAAGTTTTGTAATTTAAATAAAGATTTAGTTTTAATAAGTTTTCAATTTTGTGTTTGTTTAGATGAGATTAGTTTGTAAAATGATTTAATTAATGTTAGCTTTAGATTTAGGTTAAACTATATTAAGTTTGAATTTAATTTAGTGTTTCAGTAAATTATGTTTGTCATAATATCATGTTAAACTTGAATTAAGTGTATTTTAGTTTATGTTTAGGTTAGATTATGTTAAGTTTTTATTAATTTGAGTAAAGCCTAGTTTTAAATTTAGACTTGAGCATTTTTCAAACTAATGTTAACTTTGATTAGATTTTGTTTTCATTTAAATTACGTTTAGTTTTAATTTGAATTTGATCCCAACACAAGAGCTCACTAAACCACTCATGCATGAAGTCAAACTACACCCAGTCTGAGCTTGGGTTCTCGAAATTCCAAAGTGACCCGATCACCGATCTCCAAACTACACAAGTTGAGCTAGAGCTAGGGAATTCACTCAGGACTGCAGGCCAGGGACTGAGCCTCCAAGACCAGGAAAAACCAAAATAAACCAAAGCCAACCGGACCAAATCAGGTCCAAATAGGCCAAAGCTGGACCAACCAGCCACCTAGGGGCATTAGGAAGATACCTATGCCCATAGAAGAGTTGCCAAAGCCTAGATGAGAAAGTGTTGAACAAAAACCATTCTGACAGGGTTCTTAATAATGAAGATTTTTTATTTCTTTCTTACGGGATTTTTATTTTGCTTCTTAAAAGTCATGAAAATCATCACATGAATTCATGATGTGCTTAATTGCACATGAAGGCTTGAACAAAATCTATCAAAACAACCTCAAAAAGTCGTCCATCAACATCAGCTTGTGGCATCATTCGGTCTATTTATTTAGACTTATAAGACATTTAAAAATAATAATTTATATAGAAATTCAATTAGAAAACGATTAGCCTGCCTGTGATTTTTTTTATGAGTGTAGTAGTGCATGAATTGGCATATTAGGCAGCCGTAATTTTACAAAATAAAATATTTTTTATTCATTTTATATTATACACCTTCAAGGCATTTGTATAGGCTTTTAAGCTTATTTAAGTTGAATATAAAACATGTGAAACAAATTCGCTATTTGCATTCATTATGGACAAAATCTAATCAGTTTTTGATATTTCTTAAATATTTTACGTAATACTTAAGTTATTTAGGACATGTGCAGCTTATTAACTAACAATTATGAAGCTGTTGTAAAATAATCCGTTCTTAAAACAACTGCGATGACAATTACATAATCACATAGACCGCAACTAGAAAACAGTCACCACACCTAGCCAGGACCAGTGAGAAAAGACAAATTTCAACGATAGTTTTTTTTAAAAGGCTGTAAAAATGCAGTCATCCAAACAGATAAAACTGTAATGCGGTGTCGCACCACCACCCTAAAGAAACCCTAAATTAATTAGTCAAATATGGTGCTCTGTTATTTATAAATTAAATAATAAAATTAGAAAAGGTGTTAAAGATGCCAATTACTACACACCAAATGACATGACACACATATTTCTCATTTAGCGCGTGGCATAAAACGATTTGACTTCTAAGCTTAGGGAAAGGCTATGTCGGCATACTTCACATTGAAATGAGTTTTATTATGGATTCAGTTTTATAAAAAAATATATTTTTTCTATCATTCAGAAAAAAAATTTGGTCAATGATAAGGATGTGTATTAGTCATGTGAATTAGGATCTAATATTAATTATAATATTTGTTAATAAGTATTTTACGATATTAAGAGCAATACATAGTTAAATTTGCTTATATTTGTTTTAAGATTGATACATCATCAACAAATTCTTATTGTCTAGCACTATTGTCAATAAATCTCACTGATCTCGAGGTAATTTTTTGAGTAAAGAAATTCAAACTCTCAAAAAAAAAAACATCCAGAAGACCGATTTCAACAAATTTATAATTAAATTGACCATTTTTACAAGATGGATCAAATGGTATCAACATTGATTCAATTTGAACTAAATCTTGCCCTGATCAAGCTATCAAACAATGTTTGGAAGTCTTACAGACACATTTAGAAGGTGAAATTGATGTCAAATCGGGCGAGTTCATTGTCAAATTGAACGCCTTAGCAAGACGAATTCAACGAGCCTAAGATCACTCAATTCCAACATCATTAAAGCACTTAAATTTCCATCAAATGCTATATGATCAAAAGAAATTCTTCGGAACATCCGATCAAAGTGGTTCATATTCCTACATTAATTGCACCCATAACATTATAAATAGAGTTCCACCGCTCTCGCGACGGAGGAGAGCTTGAGGCATGAGAAAGAACTTGAAGCTTTGAGTGAGCTGAAGTTCATCATCACTCCTGCCACTGTCGATCGCCGCCGACCGACATTGATCACCGTCGATCTGCTACTCTACTACCACGAATTTCTTGCACGCATCAAATATAATCTCTATTAAGGATGAATAGAAATCAATGTAGAAACAAATTAGTCTTTTCTTATGTGATTTGTCTTATTTCCGACTCCTTCAGGGCTATTTAATTTATAAAAAAAGGGAAAATTGAGAGTAAAAGTAATGCATCATAAAAATAATATAATTAAAAATAAACTATTATAGTTGGAATATTTTAGAGTTAATTAATTAATATAAAATACATGTATGAGTTTATATTTTTTTTGTTTGATTTGAAGAAAAATAAAGTCAAAATAAAATAAATCAGTTAGCGACAATGATGATAATAAGGAGCTACAGTTCATCATCGCTCCTGTCACCGTCAATTGCCGCCGACCACGATTGATCATCACCGACCGACATTGATCACCGTGGATATGCTACTCTACTACCACAAATTTCTTGCACGCATCAAAGATAATCTCTATTATGCATGAATATAAATCAATGTAGAAACAAATTAGTTTTTACTTATGTGATTTGTCTTCTTTCCATCTCTTTCAGGACTATATAATTTTCAAAAAAAAAGAATATTGAGAGTAAAAGTAATGCATATTAAAAAGAAACTATTATATTTAGAATATTTTAGAGTTAGTTAATTAACATAAAATACATGTGTGAGTTTATATTTTTTTTTTGTTTGATTTGAAGAAAAATAAATTTGTTAGCGACAATGACGATGATAGCACTCACAGTAAAAAAGCCAGTGGCGGTAATGGCTGGGGCAACGACCATCGAGAGAGGAAATGATAGCCAGTGGCCAGTAGAAAGTGAAATGTTGGGGTGGTGGTGACACCGGGAAGAAGGCTAAGGCAGTGATGACGACAGGCAGTGGCTAGGGGTTGTGGTTATAATAGCCAAAGCTCTCATCCATTGAGATATTGTTCACTTTGGTCTAATGACCCGTCATCTTATTGCATTGGTGTAAGTTCCTAGAAAGTTAACCATTAGGAGTGCTTCCATACAAGTCGTACAAGCATGGTTAACTTTAGAGTTTCTTATGAAACTCCAACAGTTACACCAAAACATGATGATGATTGAGTGTTTAACTTAATTGTATTTAAGGGGTTTCATAATCTCCCCATTTGCGCTATAAATTCAGAATCATTCACCAAACATATATGATTTTAGAGATGGCTTCCATGATGCATCACTTTGTTATATACCAAACTTAATTCACATCTTCAAACTAGTGTAATGCTCTGATACCATTTGTAGCCCGAACTCTCATCCATTGAGATATTGTCCGCTTTCACCTAATGACCCCACGATTTTGCCCAATTAGTATAACTTATCAAGATGTCAGCAATCCCAAAAGTGTTCCCCCACGAGCATGTTTAATTTTAAAATTTCTAACCAAACTCTAACTGCT
This sequence comes from Phalaenopsis aphrodite, assembly GCA_003013225.1. Classification (NCBI taxonomy): domain Eukaryota; kingdom Viridiplantae; phylum Streptophyta; class Magnoliopsida; order Asparagales; family Orchidaceae; genus Phalaenopsis; species Phalaenopsis aphrodite. The sequence continues at coordinate 172,256 of NEWO01000096.1, forward strand.
GCTCCAAAAAGAGCCTGAATGTTTGTTTAACTTCATTTTATTCAAGGGGTTTCACGTTGGCACCAACAACTAGTGGCGATGCTACAATGAGTGCTATCATGGCCATCACCATTTACAATGTATTTGAATCTCAAATACATGCAAAATGAACTACCAAGTACATTTAATATTCATCACAATTTTACATTGGATTCCTTTTTCAGCTACCAAACAGCCAAAATTTAAAATCCTCCGAATTCCAAATGCAATACACTACATTCTCAACCAACCAAACCCCACCTTAGTATATATTATGGCTTTTCAAATAATAGGCTCAAATTTGTCAAACCAAATTACTTGTGGTTTGAGCTGTGATGGATCAATTATTACGTCATAATCAATTAACTTTTGGCAATTAGGATTGATAATGACTCATCCCCATTCTTCAGAATATGAAGATTATTCCTCCTTTTGGATCCTATCACGTTTAGATGGATGATAGACTATTTTTGAAATGTTGTTTATTGATGGTTGCACCCGTGACCAGCGTCCTAATCATTTGCAGACCGTTGCCAAATCGAACACGAATTCCTTAATTGCTCTTTTTTTTCTTTCATCGCAGCTGTCCATGTCTTCTTGACTGTTGACCTTTCACTTCTTCATTCCCCATCAATAACTCTCACTAATCTCGATTTATCTTAGGACGGTATTTAGCAACAATTAAGATTTATAATAAATCTGATAAATTTTGTAATGGAGTTGGAGCTTATCAACGGCATAATATATTCTTTAAATCCATCATTCATTCAAATTTATCAAATCCGGATTTATATCATAAAAGAGATGGAGTGCAATGAAAAATGATATAGCACAAAAAATTTCGATTCAACAGTCTTAGTGTAGTTTTCATTTTATTGAAATTGGGATGGATTTAAGGTAAACTCTTCTTTAAATTGTATTAATAATATGCTACCAAACACCAATTAGATCTCTCGTGCAAACGAAATGAGCCTCTTATGACTGCCTCATGTGTTTCTAACACAGCAAACTCGTGCAAACGAAATGAGCCTCTTATGACTGCCTCATGTGTTTCTAACTCAGCAAGCTCCCAACGTTGCATTCACTCGGACTTCTTTCAAGAAACGGTTCTCATGATCTCGCCCTCTCATGTTGTCTTCTAGATGGTGGGTTGTCTGAGGCCTTGACACTTCGAGGAAGTGCATAAGAGAAGAATATATGTAATGATTTATCAATTTTATTGGCGTCCAAATTTGAAAATGTATTAAATCTATTCTAAAAATGACGTTAATAATTAAGTGAAGTTAATATATTAGTCAGTTTCAGTTGACATAGTAATGTAAAGAAAATACATTCCAAATCTCTCTCTCTCTCTCTCTCTCTCTCTCTCTCTCTCTCTCTCTCTCTCTCTCTCTCTCTCTCTGTGTATATATATACATACAAACAAAGTATAAGTGTGTTATTCTCTACATATATAGGTCTATGAATATGTATATGGTGCCCATAAGTCATTATGAAATTTCACCTTTTGGTATGAATCTCGAGGCCTTTTTGGAGCAAAAAATATTCCAATTCAAATTAATAATCATCCAAAGTTCCGATTTCAACATGCTTATAATCAAACTGACCATTTCGACAAGACGAACCCAATGATACTAAAATTTGTTCAATCCAAGTCTAAGCAAGTCTAAGCAAGTCTAGATAGGCCATTAAAATACATTTAGAGGCTTTGTTTTATTAATGAAATAATCAAATGAACTCCAAATTTAACGTACTTATAGTCAAATCGAGCATCCAAACTAGAGGGATCTAGCGAGCCTAAGATCATTTAATTTCGAGGTCATTAAGACCTTCAAATCAAAAAAAAAAAAAAACTCCAATGATCAAAGGAAATCAACTTGGGTAGTTCGATCGAGTGGTTATGAGAGTTATTCATCAAATGATCAAAATGCGCTTTATCAAAGGATATAAATCCCCCTCTCTTGCCTTGAGGGGAGGAAGAGTGTGTGCCAAATTTTAGTATTGTTTCGGGCTAAAAATATGGAAATAACTTCTGACATTCTTCGCCGTCGACCACCATCAGTTGCTATCAACCACCTTCAACTACCCCCAACTCATTGCCTTCGAGAAACTTTGTTTTTTAACTAACTATCTCGAATATAGAGCTGTGGAGTATCACAAATACGGGGTAACAAAGTATCTCGAATATTGTGTAACAAAACATCTTGAGCACGGGGCAATGTAGTATCTCGAATATGCGACAAAAAAGTACCCCAAATACGGGGTAATTGAGTATTCTGAATACGTGGCAACAAAGTATCCTAAATAATGTGCAACTAAGTGTTCTGAATATGAGGTAACCGAGAGCTTGAATATTGTGCAACAAAGTATCGCAAAATACAGACTAACTGGGATAGCGGAGTGTGTCAGATATGATGTAAAAAAGTCTCCTAAACACAGTGTATCAGAGATCCGACGATAACTCTCGACGATCATATTCAGAATATGATGACTTTTATTGGACTCCTAAGGTTTTCTTCTTATGTTGTATACCGACAAGTGATGTTGGTGGTGTAAAATAGTAAATCCGAGTGACTGATTACAGTCGCTAACAGGTGTAACACCAACTCTAACCTCTATGGCCAGTTAACTTGTAGCGACCCACTGACACCTTTGTGGTCAATTACTATTGTAGCTTATTACTATGACCTAAGTTGTAAATTGTTATCATTACATCCTTCAAGTCAGCCTGTCCAACTGGCACTCTTGTCGCATTCTACTACTATGACCTATGTGGCTAATTATTATTGTATCAACAAGCTGTTATCATTATAATCATTTAGTCATTATGTGTGGTCAATTGACACTCTTATAACGGCTCAGTATGGCCGATATAAGGTCTGTTTGGGGCAGCTGCAGCTTATCTAGCTTATCTTAATAAGTTGTTTGGATATTTGGGACAATTGTTTGAAAAACATCTGATTTGCAACTATGCATGAATAAATGATCATTATGCCTCTATTAAATAATGTTGTTTACAACAGAACTGCATTGACAATATATTTGATATTGGAGAAGCAGAAAACTCATGCATAACAATAATAAAAAAAAGAAACAACCCTCACTTAACAACGAGGATAAAGATTGATAATAAAAAAGAAAAAAAAATTAAAATGACAATTAAAATTATGATAATATTAATTTTAAAATCGAGACAGCGTATGTCACGAGCTACACAATCCTCCAGGGATACCATCTAAGCATGGATTGATACAAAAAAATATATATGGAGGGAAAAAAAAACCCAAGGCAATTATGAGTACATGATAACACAACTCTCCTCACTCCATAGCAAGGAGATGTCAAAATCCCATTCCAACCTGCTAGCATCTAATGACTATCACTATCATAGCTATAAGACTCTTTTTTTATGAAAATTGAATGGAAAGGTGAGCAACAATAATGAACTAAACTTGTAGTCTAGGAATCTTTTGCTCCCATACCAAATAATTCATTCTAATGCTTGTATCACCGTAGAAGAAAATAGTGTACAAAAACTTGGTATAAATTACAACGATATTAGAATACATAGTGAAAGACGCATACCAGGAAACTACTTAAAAATAGCACCAAATGAAAGTTTTTCAGATCTCAAGTCCATGACACCATAATCTACGGGTTGTACTCTGTAAATGCCGCCGAAGAACAGATGGGAGTAAATGCATGTTGTAACTTCCAAATTGCATTGTAATGTAAAACACAACCAAAACCATAAAAAGAATTACATTTAAGGGAAAGAAAATGTGATTTTATAGCAGATCAAGTAGATTTAAAAAAAACTATTTCATTGAGCTCATGGAGATAAAACTTTGAAGAAGATAAGTAAATAGTGGACACATCTTTCAATAATCGTAAGTGAAATACTACAAAATAACAAGTGAGCATACTGTAAAAAGAAATTTGGCTTGCATCAGCAGAGATGAAAAAACTAATGGATAAATATTTCATTAATAGTATGAGAAGGTCAATGTGCTTAATTCTCCAATGAGCAGAGATTCTTTCACTTTCTTAATGATGTATAGTAAACCACTAAGTATAAAAAAAGATAAAAGAAGCATACCTGTTAGGAGTTAGCACAGAAAATATACAAAAAGCTCCAAATCCCAATTTTGGTTAGGATGCACAAGAACTTAAGCATAAAATGCTAGCCAAAACACGAGTAGTTAACTGCTGCAACCAAATCCACATGAGGATCTTCCAATGGCTTCAACATAATTTTAGTATTCAACTGCCATGCCTTTTCAAATAGTCCTAAAAAAGGCATAGTGTGCAAGTTTCCCAAATGGCAAGTCATAAGCAGGAACCAGCATCCTGTTCCACCATATATAAAATTCTAATATCGCATTTCCACATTACACAATAACCAATATTTCACATAGATACTCAAAGCATTTTTTCACAAAAAAAAACTACCAAATAAGAAAAAAATACGTTTTCAATAGAAATACAAGTAAAAAGAATTGACATTGGCAGACAAATTATAGCAATGTTAATATTCTTTGTAGGTTGATTCTTACGAGCAAGAGTAGAAGATAAGTATTGCTAAACTGCTAATGTCTTTTATGGGAACAATTTCTGTGATAAAAAGTATGTTTGTGTACAATAAGTGCATGAGAGAAAAAGAGAGAAAGAGAGGGAGAGAGGACAGACAGATAGAAATCCTAACCTTTTGCATGCCATACGAGAGGCGGAAAATCGAAGATGAGAGGCACCAGAACCACCGGTGGTGGCGGTTCCTTGTTGCAAAGATTACCCATATTCCACCTGCCTCAGGCTCCCTCAGCGATGAGTTGCTGTGAATTCCTTCGTTGCCATCCGAGCTATGTATTGTGAAGTTTGTTCACGAAGTCTATGATTTTGATCGCAAGAGAGAAGTGACATGAGAGGCGGAGGAAGGCAGAGGAAACGCTGGAGAGACGGAAAGCGAGAGAGAAGAGGGCAACTAGGTAAAATTCACGAACGAACATCAGCTGCGGGGCCGATCCCGCGGCCATGTATATTAAACAATCCAATATGACATTTTTCAAAACCCAACGCAAACGAGCTTACTAAACGGGACAGCTGCATTTAAAAATGTCGCCCACACGACGCCGACACTTATAAGCTACCCAAATGGGGCCATAATCAATTGCTATTTTAGCTTACTGCCAATGTGATTGATTGTTATCATTACAACTTTCCTCTGTCATCGCCTATAGCTTCCCACTACTACCTATCCTGATTGATCCTTCCTCTATCATCGCCTTCTAATCCGCCTGTTTCCTTCCTTGCACAGTGCCACTAGAGGTGTAAACGAGGCTCTCTCGAGTTCGGCTCGTTTATATTTAGAGCCCAAAAAGTGTGCTCATATTAGGCTCCTTTGATTTAGGGAAAAAATTTGCGTACATAAGACGTACGCAGAGCTGCGTACGTCTGTAACCTGCAAACATGTTACAGTGAGGATTTCAGGAGGTTATAACCGCGTTATACATTCTGTAACCTCTCTGTAACCTACCTGTACCTTCAAGTAAGTTCCGCGTTTCTGCGTGCTTCTATTTTCATATATATATATATATGTTACATGGAGGTTACAGGGTGTATAACGTGGTTATAACCTTCTGAAATCCTCCCTGTAACATGTTTGTAAGTTACAGACGTACGCATCTTGCGTACGTCTTATGTACGCAAAGTTTTTCCTTGATTTAGAGCCCAACACTAGTTGTTCAGCAACAAAGAATCGTTTTGCCCTAAACTTTGGCTTCTCCAAACACGAGCCGCAGCGTTGTTCCTTTGTTCACGTGATTCTGCCCTAGCCGCAACACTTCCCACACCGAAGCCCCTCCGCCCTAAACTTTGGCCGCTCTGTGCTCCTCCCTGTCACGCTTCCTAAGCCGCATGGTTCTCTGTATTTGCGCACTGAAATCCTCTTTCCGTTTCCCCTCCCTGCCCTAGCCTTCGTCAGCCTCGCCGAACACCTACCTGTCTCGCCTCCTGATGCCGCACTGTTCGATCGCTGTTTGCCCTTCACTTCTGTTGTCTAACAGAACTCCTTATTCAAGCACAACCCGAACCTCTTGCCCTACCAAAGGCATTTTTAAGTCCGTCCCAGAAATTTCCGAGTAGGTTAGTTATGACGTCGAGGTCGCCAAGTTCGGGTTGATCAGACAATACATCACTGCCTGCCTGGTTTGCCTAAGGTACATAAACGTGCCTTCCGTGCAGCCAACTATCTGTTTTTGTTTGAAACAAATGACTTTTCACTTCCAGCTTAGACATGCAGATGAGAGTAACGAAGTACCCGAGCAAATCAATCTCTCTTTTCTCGATGAGATTTAGTGAAATTCAAGGAGAGAGCTCGACTGAACACCCACAAAAGTGTTTGTTTTACTTTATTTAGTTGACTTTATTTTATTATTCTTGTTGTTGTGTAACAAAAAAAGAAATCCGTGTTATATCTTCATGTTGTTCGTGTCGTTCGAAAGATATTGTTTTGGGACAAAAAGACTTAAAATATCTACTCAAGGAAGCACGAGTACCCATCCGTGGAAAGTTGAGTACCGTTGGAACTCTTTTGGAAAACTTTTTTAAAACTCAGATTTTATAATATCCGCCCGTGGGAAAAACGAGTACCCGTTTTTAAAAATTGAGTACTGTTCGAGAAAAGTAAAATAACGTTTAGGGAATGTTGGTTTGCAATCTAACCTTTTGAGTAGGTATATTGAAGGCACTTTGCGTTTTTTAAGATCGCATGCTTAAATTTATATTATTGTCCCCCACCAACTCGTCTCTTAAGATAGTTGGGAAGACTGACATTCTCCCTTGCCCTAAACAAAGGTTGACGTCGGGAGGCTGCTGAAATTTCAGGTAATTTGGACTTATAAACCACTTTAACCCTGAATTTTCAAACTTATAAAATAAATCATTTGAATTTAAAAATAAGTTGAAATTTTTGATATTTTAAAATTTTTAGGTTACTCAGGCTTAAAAGTTCAAAATTTTAGGCTCTTAGAGCATTTAAAGATAATATCAGTTTTTGGGTTTTTTCAAACTTCAAATTTTAAAGTTTAAAATCAAAGTCAATGAGAACATTTAAACTCAAGTCTCGATGGTTAAATTAACCCAAAGTTGAGCTTTCAAAATTAAGAGCTTAGGGTTTACAATTTATCCAAAAATTTGGAATTTTTAAATCCAAACGCTTAGGTTTGAATCATTTGAATTGACCCAGATATTAAATAATTGTACTTTCAAAAATAACTTAATACAATTAGGGTTTAGCGTAATTTAAAATCGAAGCACCAAAATTCACACAACTAAACTTCAATTGAAATTCAAATATCCCGAATTGAGGAGCTAAGTTTGATTTGAAAAACTCCGCCACTGAATTCACATTGTGTCTACTAGCGAACAGAAGGTGATCCTTTCAAAGCTTCAAATGAATTTATGTGAATGCAAGAACATTTTTGGGAATATTTCAAAATTTGAATAACTTCAAGGCTTTCTTAAAGATAAATGCAAGGTTTTTAGAATTTATACTAGTGTTTATATGAAAAACAAGTTGAACAATCTCAAGCTATAAATATTTTAAAGATATTTATGAATCAATTATGCATAATCTTAAAATCTTGCATAATGCTCATCAAATACTATGTTTGAGAATATTGCGCGGGCTAATCAGTCTGCCTTATATGTAATATAGGATTGTATGTCTCAACCCACTAGTTCAAGCCTCATCTTCGTAAGAACTGGAGTTGATAAGCCTAGTAAGCTCTAATAAATATCTAAATCATGAAATAAAAATTTACAAGTCCAAATCACTTAGTATGATCCTTATCTTTGTAAGGACAGGAGTCGACAAAACTTATATTCTAAAAGTCTAAACTAACAATATTAATATCCCCCTTTAAATATAAAAGTTTTAAATATTTAAATCCATGATGATGTCCATGTTAATCTAAGATTTCAACCGGAGGGGTTAACCTTTTAAATCAAAATTTTTAAAATAATCAAATAAAATTCAAGCTAAAATTCAATTTATTAAAAACTAAAAGTAAAATTCACCTGTCTTCTGCAACAGTTTGTCGAGGGTGCAAAGTTTTGATTAACTTCAGCTTCCAAAGAGTGAATTTCATATCAAATGCACCTCTATACTCACAAGCAAAGCAATAGCATTCCGGTAAGGATATGACCCAAATCATTTGTTCCAAAGGCTTCACAAAGTAGCGATTACGACTAAAACTCTTTGACCGGGTGGTTGTCGTCAAATGACACCATTATATTACACTGACGACCGCAACTCGTATGTTCCTCAACAATTTTCTACTCTTTGAATTGTGAATCATAAGTGTAAAATTGATTGACTCTATACTTTTTTTTGTTAGGGTCGACTTAAATTTGTCCCTTTAGACAAATATCCACCCAGATCTACAAGAATCTCTTGGACGACACAATTCATGACTACTGACAAGAATCCTTCTGTCAATTTGGGTCGACTAACTGCTCAGACTAAGTAGATCAGAAACCATAATGACCCAGGATGACAAAACATTGGGATTTTGATTGAGTTTCATTTTCATTCCCCCACTTTCCTCTTTAAGCTTTAAGTGATGAATTTTATAATTTAAAATCCTAAGCCTGTTATTATTGTATGTTGAATATTCAAATTTTAATGACTATTCTTAATTGAAAGTGTTCTTCCGTAATCAGGAGGGTTAATTAACCATAGAGACTTGCGTCTATGGGAAACCTCAAACTCTAGATCAAAAAATACTCGTAATATGAGGGCGAAATTTTTGAGTAGTGTCTTATCTACAATCCAATCCCCTTTTCGAAAATTCGACCCTCCAAAACTCTCTCAAAACAAAAATAAAATAATTGCAGAGTCTTCTGAGGAACGATCGTTAATTTTCAGAGCCCACAATCATGAAGGACTTCTCATTACTTTTTTTAGTGAGAATTGCATGATGGTAAATGAAAGTATTCAAACTATGATAGAGACATCTAGGCTGTTATTCAACTTTTTATTGGAGATATATACTGTTGACTATAGAGTTTTCTTTAATCACGAATCTTTGAAATATTTAAGCTCCCAAAAGAAGTTGGGACATTAACATTGCTAAATTGGTTTACTTTTTTCATGAATATTTATTAGTCTTTAAATATTGTGTTAGAATTGATTCTTAACTTGTTGTCATTTTAGTTGAATTGCAAGTTTAGGTGAATAGTTTGACCTTATAAAATATGAGTGTGTTACTAGTAAGGATTTAGTGAGATTTATTGAGACTTAAATAATAATTCACTTATGCTTAGCATCTTTTATGTGCTCAAATATATCAATTTATTTAAGGGCGCTTGTACTTGCTTTCTTGATTCAACTTTGAGAGATTATATGATTTTAACGTTATATAATGGATGTAGTGGTGTATATTTTTCATAAAGATAAACCATAATGTTTATTGAAGGTGGCTATTATTGGCCATGTTTGAAATGTGATGTGACGCAAATTGTTTAATATTGTCGAATTATTAAGTGTAGGAAACTGTCATGGTTGTAGATACCTTTTGAGAATTCCATATAAGCCTTGGTAAAGCATTAATAAGGATATTGTGCAAGGTTTATTGTGACATTGAGAAGATGCGATTATATTTTTGAAGTGGTAGGTCATTTTTGGAAAAAAGCTCATTTCATGCCATATAAAACTGTTGTTGTGTCTTACATATGCCCGAATGAGTTGGTAAAATTGATTGGTTTTCTAAAATAATTATTTTTAATTGTGACCTAAAATTGATGAGTTATTTCTAGGAAACTATTTGGAAATAGGTGGGAACATACTTTAAACTTTTAATTATTTTTCTTACACAAATTGAAGACAAATGTTAGTTAACAACTTTGGTGTTCTATTATGTTGTCTTATAAAAAGTCATGCATTTGTGTGGGATTTGATGTAATTTATTTGTCGATAAGTTTACATGTATGAATACATTTAAGATTATGACAAGTTTTTAACTTAAAAAGCATGAGGATGTTATTAAGCTTCAATGTTAAGCCTAATGCATTTACACAATCATTCACATGGTACATGCATGATTTGCATGCATATATTCTTTCAATTGTTGTGTAAATGTGACGACCTAATTTCTTGGGAAATCATCGAACTAGCGTGAGGATAATGCCATAGATTTCAATTACTTCGTTAATTATTTTCCTTAATTTCTTTAATTACTTGTCATGAATTTGTTAGTGTTCCTGATTAATTTTCAAACTTAAGATAACTGAGATTTTAATTGCGTTGAATAAATTGTAATTATCTGCTGATTCTGTGTGGTTTAAATTTTTATTGATTTCCTTAGATTTATTTGATCATTGTATTATTATTTTGGTTCTATTTTTCATTTTTTTTTTTGTTTGCGTCTAAATATTGAAGTATTTGTGTATTTAGTAGTCTCTAATATCTGAATCCGTAGTTCTTTTTTTTGATCTAACACTCATTTCATGATTCTTATTATATGAAAAAATCTTGGCGCTAAAATGTCTTGTATCACATAACTACAATACAAAATAACCATGACTTGGGCTATTGATGAAGCAATGATGTGCTATTAAATGGAAATTTTGTATGTTTCTCGTTTGAATTCAAGCAGTCTTGATTTTCTAATAATTATATAATTTATATGTATGCAGATCAAAACTGTGGGCATTTAAGGTATTCCGTTATCCTGGGACGAGGAAAAAGTACATCAAATTTGCAAAAATTATGGTAAGATAGAAAATGTTCTTCTTTCACGGAATTTCAGTTCAAGTAAAAGGAAGGATTTTGGTCTTGTTAAATTCTTTTCTCACGATAGTGCTGTGGCTTTTGTCGAGGGAATAAACAATGCGCAGCTTGGTGATGGAGAAACCAGAGTAATGCTTGTTTGTTTTTTAATTATATCTTATTGATTAAAGCTCGTTTAATGTTGTTGCATTTTGAATTTCAGATCAGAGCAAGTCTATCCAAACCTCTGAACAAAGACTGGCTTACCAAGAAAGATGATAGAGGTGCTTCTATAATTAAAATGGATGACAAACTTACCAGAAAATTGGTCGCAATAAGAAGAAAAAACTCAAGTCAAAAGGTGTTGAAAGTAAGGAAGAGATACAACTTAAATTAAAAAAATGTGATTGAAACTGAGCCATCTGAATCCAATAATAAAGGCACCAATGGTTGTACTGAATCTCAAATAGCAAAATCTGTCAAAAGAAAAAAGGGAAGTGAAAATGCCATGGAAGCTGTTCTTCGTGATTCCTTAAAAAAAGATGAATATGAGCCACCATCATTACAATGGTACATAAAACCATTTTCATATTTGTGTTTTGAGCGGAACAAAAACAAAGCACAGTTAAACATGCTGTTAGAGTTTCTTACAATTTATCTTTTAGGCAAGATGAACGATGATCATTTTAGTATTGCTCGCAGGAGAAAGAGCCGTTATCCTAAAAATCCAGAAAAAAAGCTTTACATTTAGCAGCATATCCAACACGATATGGAAGACCTTGTTGAGAAATTTAGAGCGAAGAAAAATAGGAATCGACACAAATCCAGAAGAACACACAGAGATTTACGAGGTTTGGCAAAGATGACTACGTGTTCGGGAACAGAGCGGTGACTTTCTTTTGAATATTTAGAAAAGAGTACAAAATACAAGATTCAGAATCTTAGAATCTCACCTAGGGTTACAAACATGACATATATATAACTTTATAGTACAATATGTAATTACTTAAATTACCCATGTACCAAACCGAGGGGTGTTGCCCCCGCACCCTCAACCACATAATGAAACTCCCTTGATTAGACAGAGCCTTTTGCTTCACTCCGCTCATAACAGACCTCATAGTAATTCAGAATATCATGCATATACTGCATCCTCTGAGCCTCGGTTTCGCCCCTCTGATCTGGTTAGTACTCATAAGCACATTGTTTCCCATCTACCTTCTAGACAATTTTTTCCAGGAACCTCATGCTGGATACCTTCCTGCTGTGAAACAAGTTTCCACTACTGACGATTATGATTAAAGATGGCTTGTTTTCTTATAACATACTTTCATGCGGCTTCAAAGTTTGTCATTTGCTAAAATTCATTCTCTTCTCATGTTTGATATATCTGGAGCTTTAACAGCGAACAAAGGAGAATTTCTGGGTATTCAAGAGGTAATCCTTCCGAAAGAATTTCTGGATGTTGTGAATAGCACGCCATTTTTTTTTTTTTCAATACTCGTAATATTTGTTATCAAATTAATTGAACTTAAAAGCTACGGTCATGTAATAAGCTTATCAAATAATGATCTTAAAAGCTACAGGATGGCGGGCTGGATTTTAGACTTTATGGCTCCACTGGATAGTTATAAGGCCAGGCAAAAACATTTTAATCGGACTTGCTCATTCTACAAGAAGCTAGGTCAGATCTAGCGGACCAGAGCATCATACCAGGTAATTGTTCCTGATTGAGCTTGAAAAAGGAGGCATTATTTATCTGTTTATATAAAAAATTATAATTCTTTATTGCATCATGTAATGTAATGAAGGTTTTCGAATGAGAAAATTATGAAAAAATTGAATGTGTATCGGAAGCTTGAGAATATTTTGAAGTTACTAACTAGAGCACAAGGTTAAGGTGAATGTTTTATTCAAGTTTTTGAACATGTGCTGGAGAATAGGCATTCAGAAGGAGAGAACGTTGACTTGATTGTTGGGTGCCAAGGAATAAAAGTTTAATTCAGAAACTATTTGATAGGATTTTGCAAAGCTATTATGGTGCACGTCCAAATTAGCGATAATGATAAGTGGTGAAGTATTTAAGAAGTCTCATAATTGGATGGAATGAATATACTGGTGATCATGGCCATGTGAAATTGTGCATCTAGGTGGTCTAGGAGGGTTAATATGGAAGAGTTCTTGAATTTAGTTACGTAGCGTGTGTGGCTTGATAATGTGACATGCAGTAATCATTTAAGACTGTTTGGGTGAAAATTTAAAAAAAAAAAGAGGCTAGAGATAGGATAAATCAATTTTTCTAACAATTTAAAAACATATGAACTTTTTAAATTTCTCAAGCTTAGATATCAAATTGCTCCTCAATTATCTTTGCAATAAAATCTAAATAAAGCTTCTTTCTTTGAAGTACGATGCAAACAATTATCATGATCTTGGCTTCAAGGTGAATTGTGAAGGCCTAGTGATTTGATTTTGGGCCGTTGGGATAAATATGAATAGCTATCAAGTAACTTACAACTCTTTGGGTTAGATAGCTTTGGAATCAAGTAATCTACACCTCGATGGGATTGATTGTTATGTATTAAGTAACCCATATTTCTCTGGGACAGATGGAATATGTATTAAGTAGTCCGAATTTTCTAGGAGGTTTTCATATGATTATGCCCCCTTCTAGATATGTATCAAGTAATTTGTGCCTCTTTAGGAGAAAGTTATGTGATTCAAACCTCGTTTGGGTTTGTGTTATTATGCGAGCTATTGCAATGTTTCATTTAAGTTATTATCAAGCTAGACATAACTTGATATATTAGGCTAACCTAAGTAGTTTTGAGTGCTCTGTGAAAGAGTAGGAGAGAGGTAACTCAATTTTGAGGTGTTCAGTAGCATGAGGACTATTATAATTTTTAATAGTAACCATAGTTAATTAAGCTCTAGTGATCTTGATTTGGCCATGTGGCTAATTGAAGCTTTTCAATATTTTGTGAATGGGTGCTATGAGGAAGATTGGGAATAAAGCAATTGTGAATGGGTGCTATGAGGACGGTTGGGAATAAAGCAATAGGTTTACTTCAATTGGATCAAGCTGAGGTGCAAAATTAGCTTTGGACGCAAAGTAGGTTTATCTTTGGGATTGAAATTGAGTTTAGTGAATATTTCTGAATTGGGCCCAACTCAGAGATATAAAGTAGATATAATAGGTTTTATTGAACCGAGTGTAGTTCAAGGGGCTAATCTAGGTATAATAGCTTTTGTTGAACTAGACCTCGCTCGGAGATCTAAAATAGCTGTAAGCGGTTTGTTGCATTAAACTTGACTTGTAGAGCTAAAGACATGTGAGTTGACATGATACTTCTTAAAAGTATTATCCGTCAATGGGAGGCATCATATGAGCGTCTTTATAGTAGACGAGCTGATTAATCCACACTTAAATGCATTTAAGATGACAAAAGGCCCACCCAACCGGGTTGAAATTTACCATTAAATTTTAATGGTATAAGATCAATCAACAAAGAAATAGTATGAAACTCCCAAATTTGAAGGACTTTGGGTGGAACAATTAGTTGTTGGCACTAGTCATTTGTGTATAATTAGAGGTTTCATTGGGCTTGAAGGTATTTCTTGTTTAGCACTTCAAGCCCTTCTAGACAGAAGCAAGTTATTTCTCATCTGTCGATTGCACATGTGGAGTGAGGCTGAAAGTTCTACTTTGAGGTGAAGTATTATTTCCTCTCCAAATTTTCGTGGATAAGGAGTCCCATGAGCAGTTTTTTTACAAGTGGTTGTCTAGGCCATAGTGCCTTAGCTTCTCATGCATTCATATTTGATGATAGTGAGTTGCTTTTTAAACAATTAAACTAGGGTCTTATTAAGGGCTTCCGCTAAATTATTTTCATTACAATAATATATTCTATGGTAGTGCCAAGTTGTAGTCGTGCAAATCTATAGATCTTGATGCTCTTAAAACTAATGTCATTATTTGAGACAATTCATTACGCTTCCACTTTTTTTTTCCTCTTTTGTGTCATTTTTTTGGTTGAAATTTATTGGAATCTTGGTAAGTTTGCACCTCAACATTCCAAGGATGTTCTTTCTTTGGAATATCATAATTCCCTCTTGAATATGACCACTTCTATTGCCAGAAAGTATCTCATCACTCCTAGATCCTTAATTTTAAATTCAACAGCAAGAACATTCTTAATCTTTCCAAACTCTTTTTCATTATCACCTTTCACGATCATATCATCTCATCTATATAGATGAGTATAGCTTTCTTACATCCTTTGTATGCTTTATGAAAAATTTATGATTTGCTTGGCATTAGATGTGTCCATTAGATTTCATAGTTTTGGTAAACTTTGTTAAACCAAACATTTCGAGATTTTTTTAGGCTATAAAGTAATTTTCTTAGTTTATAAACCTAATATTTATTGGAGTCATTTGGATTGTTCATGTGTTGACTCATTATGTTGTCATAATAAACGATCTTAAGTCTAGCGTGTAATATGTAGAAAAGCTTATCCACCAGTCTCTAATATTTGCCTGTTTCCACTGGTGCCTTCTCTCCCCTTAACTGCAACTTTTTGTTTAAATTCATAGGAATTTTAAAAGGTTTGCACCCCAACATTCCTCATTCTCTTAATAAGTCTATGATGTTCTTGTTTTGGGATATCACAACTCATCTCAGACTTTGCTACTTGAACACGCATAAAGTCTCATTGCTCATAGATCATTAATTTCAAATTTAGTAGCAAAAACCTTCTTAATCTTTCCAATATCTTTTCATCATTACATATCAGGATCATATCATCTACATAGACTATAAGTATAATTTTTTTACCTTCTTGTATATGCTTTATGAACTGTGTGTGATCTGTTTGACATTGGATGTACCCCATTAGATTTCATTGTTTTGACAAACTTATCAAACCAAGCCCTTTGAGATTGAATGTGACTATAAAGTGACTTTCTTAGTTTACAAACCCGATGTTATTGGAGTTATTTTCCATTTTTGATGGGATCTCCATTTACACTTCTTTCTCAAGGTCTCCATTCAAAAATACATTTTTGATATTAAGTTGATTTAGTTCCCACTCTTTATTCTCTGTCAAGGAAAAAAAGAATTCTTTTTGTGTTTAAGTTAGCACTGAAACAACGGTCTCATAATAGTCTATCCCATAAGATTGAGTGAAACTTTTTACCACCAACCTAGTCTTGAACATCTTAATGCTTCAATATGCTTTGTACTTGACATTGAACACCCATTTATATCCAATGAATCCTTATATGGAGGAAATTTTGTAAGGGTCCATTTGCCATTTAGATCAAGTGTTTTGATCTCTTCTTCAACTGCCTTTTTCATTATGAACTTTGAAGTGTTTTATGAATAGACTTGTGTATCTGCACACAATCAAGGTTAGTTACAAAGACTTTATAAGTTGATGATAACTGCTCGTAGGCAACATAATCTTGGATAGTATAATTTGTGCAAATTTTTGTCATCTTCACTAGATTCCATCTTCCTTGAAACCTCTGAGATGTGTGAACTTAGGTTTGGTTGTAAACACACTGTGGTTGTATATTGTATTTATCGGGCATAGTGATTTTCTTTCTCCTAGTATAGAAACAAATTCCTTGCTGTCAATCTCAAGTTGGATCTTTTTAATTAGTGGAACTTGAGAGACATGATAATTAGAGCAAAGTTGAATAGGTTACGACTTTAGATCAATGTGAGTATTCGAGTAGTGTTGCAAGTTTGATTGTCACCCAGATTTTGCCCTTAAATATCAGATTTGGGGTATTAGGGTTGGTTTTAAAATATATATATATATATATATGAGGGGGGCTTTGCTAGGGTTTCACACGATTGGCGATTCCCGACGGCAAAACTATCAAACTCACATCTTCGTCGTCCAGCACGACGACGTTTTCAAGAATTCGTAAGCTCGAGTTTTGTCTTTCCAACCCTACGACGTCGTTTTTGTTCGCCTCAATCGAAGACGACGAAAACGTCTTTTCTTCTGTTCGCACAGCCTAGCCGATGATGCGCCTCTGACAGTTGTTTCATCTCTCAACGCCCGTAGACGATGACATAATCTTCGCCCCTAACCGAAGACACGCCTATCTGCTCGCCTCCTGCCCGATAGACGGTTTCTTCCTTGACGACGCCTTCGCTCTGCCCGCCTTGCCCAACATAAGTTCTCCCGTACTTGAAGAGTCTCTGTCGCTCTGCCCCCAACATAATTTTCCTCTGCTCTCTTTTTTCTAGCAGCTGTCTGGCCGTTCTAGTGATGTTCTCAACAATACTTTCCTATGTCAATGCACATGCTGACGACTGCTCTATTTCTACTCGTGCTCCTCTTTCAGGTTCAGAGCCTGGTTTTCATATTGGGAAGTTCTGCAATGTTCGTCAATCTTTTTACGACGCTCTTGAAGGTGGTGGTGATCATACTTTCATTAAAAAACTTGAAAAAAAATGGAAAATCTGCTCTTATTCTCACTGAGGTTGAAGCCAGTATCTCGCGTTCTGTTGGCGTTTTTGCTCTAGTGGGAAAATTTCTTTATGGTCACCTAAAACCTGAGATCATTCGGAAAGAGTTTGATGCTATAAAGCTATTGGACAGTTGGAATATTGGATTACTCGACGGTCAACATATACTTATTCAGTTATCTCACGATGTCGATTACACTCACATTTTTTCTCGAAAAGTTATCAAGATCGACAAATGTTTAATGAAAATTCTCAAGTGGATTGTCGATTTTGAACCAGAAGCAAAGTCCCCTATCATTCCTGTTTGGATTAAGTTTTCGTAAAATTACATCTGTTCAACTTGGAAATTTTCTACTCCTTAGAAACTACTTACGATAAGTCTCTCAAGGTTGATAGTCCTACGCTTGTTGTCACCAGACCCTCTGTGACTTGCGTGTTAGTTGAGAGAAATATCTCTCAACCAGCTCCGGATGAGGCATGGATTGACACCACTCACAACCTGTATTGACAAAAGATTGAAATAGAACGACACTCTTCTTATTGCTCTCATTTTAGTATGTTTGGTCACAGTTCTTTATGGCTTGCTTCCTCATCTAAGGCCGAATTTTGCTAAAGATCAGCCACCTACCATCCCTGCTGAGAAGGTGCAACCCGATCCACTTTACAACACCCCAGTCCAAGATGAAGAACACCATACTACATGTACAGATTTAAATGTGCTTATATCACTCACTGTTATTGAAGAAGACCCACTTATATGTCAAGACACACGAGAGTGCTTCTTCGATTCGATAAAAGATCAGCTGGTACAACAAGTAGTCGCTTCTAATGTTCAACAACTTACACATGTCCAACACACTTTAGACCAATCCACTGATCATGTGATTCAATCTTCGGATGAGGAATGACAGGTCTATTCCAGGAGGAAGATGAAAAATGGAGATCGACTCGAGCTCGAAAATTTATTGGATGATACATTGATTACTACTGAAAACACTCATCTTACCAATTTATTAGTTGACTCCTTCCCTAGAACTAGAGGCAGACGCAAGACAAAATTGGGTCGCTCTCTAGCTACCTGATACTCCATATTTTAACACGTTTTAGTTTTTTTTTTAGGTTTCTCATGTATTTTTCTTTATTTTCTCCTTTTGAAACTATTTGATGTGGTGGTTATCGTGTGAGCATGGTGTCATGTTTGAACCCTCCCACACAATCTATCTGTATCCTACTTTCTATTTAATATACTATCACACACACACACACACACACACACACATATATATATATAGTTGATGGGTGAATAAGACTTGTACACTCTATAGGGTTCAATGAAGAAAAAGAATTAATGTAGCAGACCCCACATAGTGAAATAAAGGCTTCTTGTTGTTGTTGGGAGAATAGCACTTGTATACCTTTTTGCTAGAAGAAGACCTAAGGAAGATATATTTGATGGATTTTAGATCATCTTGTGCGGTTTGGTTGGTGAATATGAACAAAAGAGACAACCAAATATTTTTAGAGGAAGATTGGTTGTGAAGACTCTGACATGAGTGTATTTTTCCATCACATTATCGAGATGGGTTTCGAATTCAAAAGACCCTACTTGGCCTTTTTTTAATGAGGCAGGTGATTGTGAGCATGGTATCTCTCCTAAAAACTTTTGGGACCCTACTTGTCCTTTTTTTTAATGAGGCAGGTGATTGTGAGCATGGTATCTCTCCTAAAAACTTTTGGGACATTGGAAGAAAGCATTATTGATCTAGTGCATCGAGGAGATGTCTATTATTCCTCTCAATTATCCCATTTTGTTATGGAATTTCAACACATGAACTCACATGGATTATACTGTTTTTTTTTGTTGTGGAATTTCAACACATGAACTCACATGGATTATACTGTTTTTTTGTAAGAATAAAATTGAAGTATTCATTTGCATTATTAATTTTTTTAATTATGAAAATTTTCATTTGAATTGGGTGAAAATCATGTTATGAAATGATTAAAAGATTTGTACAGTATTGGATTATTTCTTTATGAGGAATATCCAACTGGTTCTAGTTTGGTCCTTAATAAAGGAGAAACCATCCGACTTCATTGACAGTTTTTAATTTTGATGGACCCAATATCATTATGGAAGATAGAGAAAGGATTTGAGGTTTTGTATTGAACAGATGATAGATATGATGAGTATGTTTAGCCAATTGGTAGTTTGACACTGTGAAAAATTGGACTTTTTATTAATAAAGAACGAAGGGTACAATGTTTAACATAACGTAAATTGGAATGAATCAGATGACAATGCCTTAATAAAACTTCTTTCAACAAACTCAAGAATATGAGAAGAGAATAGTGGAGAAGATACTTGTGTGTTAAGTGAGTAACTTTCCTTAAGCAGGTATGGATCCTGATGTAATTCAACACTGTCAATCACCTTTCTCAAATTTATCACCTGAAATTCACAAGAATTAGAATGAAATTTAGTAACAAAGTTTAATTCATGAGTAAGTTTGCTAATTAGAAGTAAGTTATACTCTAATTAGGGAACATATAACACATAAGAGAACTAAATATCTTTGAAAACTTTCATTTTTCTTTTTCCCGACAATCTTGGAGTGAGATCCATCGACAAGCCTAATAAATTTGGAGTTGGTGAACTCTTGGTAGTTAGCGAGAGCATGAATATCTTTAGTCGTGTGATCGGAAACACCTAAATCTATTATCCAAGGTTGAAATCTTCCTTTATTAGCGAGATAGGAGGATATGACACCTTAGTGTATTATCAAGGTGGTATGCCGCTCAATTGTGCTCGAAATAAGTTTGTTGAACACATCTAGATATTCCTTGGTGTAGGAGGGGCTAGGGTCGGTCGACAACGAGGAAGCAACATTGGCTTTACTGCCTTAGTCTTTCCTCCCTTGCCCAATGTTCCAATGTGCATATTTTTCATGTAGTTTCCAGCACATGCCCTTTGTGTGACCAAGTATCTTACAATGTTCACACAACGGACTATTCTTCTTTGGTTTTAACTAATTGGTGGGAGGGGGGTGTTGCGTGTGCATAAGGCGGAGCTTTTAGTGCATGCTGCATAATCTTCCTATTATCTTCTCTTTTGTCTTCATCAAGGACAGGCTTCTTCTCCATTATTTTTTCTCTAAGCTCATCTAAGTTCCCATTTTGCTCAACAGAACTTGCTCATCCTCTTTTTTCCACTATTGTTTTATACGACATTGCATTTTGAGGACACTTCCATACATTAGTATCATCAAGCTGGTAGGTTGCTCGATTGTTCTCGAAAGAATTTTAATCGACACATCCAGATATTCCTTGGTGAAGGGGCTAGGGTTGGTCGGCCCTTTAAACGAGGAAGCAACATGGGTCTTACTGTATTGTTCTTTCCTTTCTTTCCCAAATTTCCAATCTGCATGTTTTTCATATAGCTTCTAGCACTTGTCCTTTGTGTGACCAAGTTTCTTAAAATGTCCACACAAGTGACTATTCTTCTTTAACTCTGACTAATGAGGGGAGTTATGTGTGTATAAGGTGGAGCTTTTAGTGCATGCCACATAATCTTCCTACTATTGTCTCTTTTGACTTTAGCAAAAGCTTCCCTAGTGGTAGGGATAGGCTTCATCTCTATGATTTTTTTTCTCCAAGCTCATCTATGTTCTTATTAGACCCAACAAGAACTTGCTCATCCTCTTTTTTCAACTATTGTTTTATATAACATAGAATCTTGAGGAAATTTCCATGAATTAGTATCATACATATCTAATTATAACAAATACTTTATGAGTGTGTTGAAGTATTGAGTCACACTTAACTCTTCTTGTCATAACTCATGTAGTTGTCTCAATCTCAAACAGTTCTATAACAGTACTGGAATAAGTCTCTTGTGTTGCTTTCCAAATCTTCTATGTCGTATTATAAAGCAAGAAATGTTCTCCAATTTCTGCGGTCATAGAATTGATCACCATGTAATCTTGGATCTTCCATGAGTGATGGTTGGGATCAGTGAGCTTAGGAACTGTGCCCTCTCCCGTGAGATGTTTCTCTTTTATTTTGCTATAAATGAACATAAACACGGATTGGGACCAATGAAGGAAGTTATGACCATTGATTTTATGAGTTGTGATAAATTGAGAGAGTTATGGGGTGGGCAGAATTCCTGGTCTCTGATTTAGAATTAACTTCTAGTGTAGAGCTAGACATCTTCATCCCGTACTTAGTTATAAGCCCTCATTGTTTGAGGCTGTTGCTGCTACAGAATAGGACCAACCACTGTTCAGAGGAAGAGGAAGGCCGGTTGTTGCTTTTGCAGCCAAAAAATTTGAGAGGATTCCTATGGAGAAGGGGCAGTGGAGGAGGAAGACAAACTGTTTGCTGCCGCAGCCAAGGAACTGGGTTGCTGTAGTTTTTTCAGCTCGTGAGGGTGACCTCATGACCAAGATGCTCTTTGTATTCCGCAGAAGGCTTGAAAGCTCCTCCACCTACAACGAAAGGACGAGCTTCTTCAACTTAGTAACTTTAAAGCCAGGAGATTTCTGTGGTGAAGAGGCCTGCGGCGGGATGGATCTTGCGGCACAGGTGAACACAGGAAAGCCTGCAGGGAGGATATGACGACAAAGAAAATAGAGGAAGGCTGTTGGAGAGAAAGGGAGCAAGGGCCAAAGCCGAAAGGGATCGTAGATGCCTGCAGTGGGACACATGCAAGGAAAAAAATTTATTCCGGTAATGGGAGAGGCTCTAGTGGCTGAAGGGAGTTCTTGGGCTTGTTCCCTATCTCTGATACCATGAAGAAAGGTGGTGAAAATTAATTCTCTTATTTCTTAATGTTCAAATTATAACTCCTTATATAATAAGTAAAGGCTAGGGCAAGCTTATTTCCTACTATTAGAACTTACCAAAGACGCATCAACTAACAAAAGGAAAGAAATACGACATAATAGGAAATGAATAAACAAGAATAAATCTAAAATAGAAAACTTAGAATTCCACAAAACAATATTTATACTCTCTTTCTAATTTATGTTGGAGGAGTTCGTCCATGTAGTTTCAAAATTATGTTTTACTATTTTTTTAGGCATATATTCTTACATAATACTTAACACTTTTCTATTTACATATTTAATATTTGAAACTTATCATTTGCTCACAGAGAACTAGATTAATCTTCAACACAACAATAACAATAGCAGCAACAACAACAACAACAAGTCTTTATCTCACTAAGTGGGGTCATCTATATGAATCTTTTTTCTCCATTTTCTCTTATTGAATGTCATATTTTTATTTAATTCTAATAGATTAAAATCATTTTTTATACAATGTGCCCTAGTTTTTTTAGGTCTAACTCTACCTTTCTTAACATAAGTCAAATCTGAAAAATTTATTTTCCTAACTGGATCATCAAATGGTCGACGTTTAATGTGACCAAGCCATCTAAGACGACTCTCTCTAATCTTGTCCGCCACTAGAGCTATACCAATCTTATCATGGATATATTCATTTCACATTTTCTCTTTTAAGTGTCAATCCGCTCATCTACCTTAGCATTCTCATCTCAGCAACACTTAATTTTGTTTTATGCTTCTCTTTTAAAGACCAAAATTCTACGCCACTGAGCATTGCAAGTCTCACCACCATCCTATAAAATTTCCCTTTTAAGTCTAAGCGGTGCTTGTCTATCAAACAATAGGCCGATGCAATTCTCCCCTTCAACCAACCAACTTGATTTCTACTAACAACATTCCTATTCTATCACCATGACTTTGAACAACATACTTGAGATATCTAAATCATTCACAATTTTTAATGATTTGATCACCCAAGTAGCTTAAAAAAGATTACCTTCCTCACCCGTAATGCTAGCTTCCCCTCTTCTCCTTCCCCAAGCAAGATTTTTTCGCTACTTAATTCTTCTTTTTTGTCGAGTTTAGAAATGCACGTACCATTGTTCCCGTAGATGGCATCCCTAGCAAGATTTTGGCTTGAATTTCTATTATTTTCTTTGCTTTCGAGGGTTTAAGGATTGTATAAGTTGTTTCTCTCATCAATGGTCTTTCCCTAGCAAGATCTTGCCATAAACTTCCCTCTTTTTCATCATCTTTGAGGGTTTTAGGATTGCACATTCTGTCAGTCCAGCTGATCTCTTCACTCAGTGAAATCTCGTTACATCTTTCTCTTCCTTGTCGTCGAGGGAATTGTACGTGACATTGTTCCCGTTGCTGTCAAATCTATTGCACCTTCCTCATTTCTTCTTTCCTATGAGATTGGGATTAAGAAAGTAGTATATTAAGTAAACGTTACATTTTAAGTATTTATTATGTAAATATGATTTTTTTAAAGTGTTATGTGCATATTGCCTTTTACTTTTAATTCTATTTTATGGCCACAAGCATGCGCTAGCTTCATTTGTAATATTTTTTAGCATATACATACATACGTACATACATTCATTTTAAAAAAAAAAAATACTGTATTGCTAACTGAAATCACATCAGCAATGCTATTTAGAATCAATTGCCTACTAATCTTATGAATTTTTTAGTTAGTTTCTGATTGGATATTAGTTTATCTACACTTTTCAATAATTCTTCGAATATTCTACCCTTTTCAATAATTTTTACCTGTTTATTATATTAGTTCTTCTAACTTTTAGTGTTTGTGCATCTCATCATTCGTTTGCTCACATTACATGATCATGTTATTGGGAAGTAAGAACATCACTTTATAATCCCATTTCAATATTTTCGAACGCTACTGCTAATCATTCTAACTCACAGACAAATGAAATTAGATTGCCAGAACAGTTGCATAGGCATGCATTTTAGTGGAATTTTAAAATTTGAGTCCTCATTGTTAATGATTCAAGGCATTTTGCTCTGCGGGTTGTGAAGAAATAACATTGTAAATATTCTTATTAAAATCCAGGTAACCAATCTCATACTACAGCCTTGTTTTTTCTTTTTAGTGGGGCCAGGGGGGGTGAGCTGTGTCCAATAGAAATACTACATACTTCCTACCCAGAATATACAGTATATGCTGATCGTCAGGTCCGTATTTTTGTGCTGCTTTTGCAATATTTCATTTTAAATATAACAAATTGAACGTAGAACAAGCTAAGAAACGAAAACATTGTGTCTATGAAGTCTGTTACAGTCCGCTGTATTCATATATCTGCCTTGGGGTGATATTGAGTTGAGCTCAAATAAATGAAGCTCTTCAAAGCACGGACAAGAACACACATCTGGTGACATGGACATGACATGATAATGACAGTACAAAACATATTTTAAAATTTTAGGATGCAATTTGTTATGGTGGGAATGTCTTATTTATAATTTTTAAATTGAAATATCTAAATTAATATGTTTTCTACTTCAAAAATTAACTGATGAAGTATAATATCATATGCATATACTTCAATTAAATTTTTTAACAATAAAAAAAAACAAACACAATTAATTAAAAAAAATATATTATCATATGACAGGTATCATTTGTTATCAATACTTCGGCATTAGCTTTCATTATTTGTTAGTACTTATTGCATATTTTGCTCGGTATTGATATCTCAAGGACTGGCTGCCTCACACGAGCGTTGAGCTGTGTCCAACCTATGCTGAGACATGTCTTACCTGTGTCGAAACGTAGTTGTCTTGAGTTGTCTTCAACACAATTTTGAGTATGTCAGATGCTTCGGAGATGTTTCTGTTTTTGATCTGGACATGAAGTTATTTGGAAGTCTTCTTGCTTCTTAGGTAGAGCTCAACTCAAAATCGACTTTTGGGTGATGGTGCTATAGGATTGAAATCTTTTTAGCTGAAAATTTAGGCTTAGGCTTGGACTCGGGAATAACTAGAAATTGAAATATTTTTATCAGATATAGAATTTTCTCAAATTTTCTTTAGATTTTGAATGAGTTTTTAAAGTTTTAAGAGGCTATCTTTTTATTTTCTTGGACATTTTTTTAAAAATAATTGTTTAAAATTTAATTAAAGGAAAAAAAATTATGAAAGGGCTTAGTTGCACAATTCTTGTTTGATTAGTTCTTATGCTCGAGTTCCGAAGATTTGGATAACTGGGGCATTCTTTTTCGGCTAGCGCTTGCATGTGCTTTGAATGGACATCAACCTGTCTGTTACAGAAGCATCACTGCAGAAATGCATGATTTGCTGTTGCTGGACACTGTTATTTGCAAAATCTCAAATTTTTTTTCACAATTTTAGCCTCTATCTCCTGTTCCTTGCAGCATCTCATTGGTTATAGAACCGGACTTTATGCGTCTGGAGGACCATATTTTTGAAAGAACCGGAGCTTTTTCAACTAGCACAAGAAATTATTCTGGTAACTGAATCCCTCAATGTTCACTTCCCTATTTCTTTTGCTTGTCTACCAACATTTTAGCAGTGGATTACTTATATTCGGACAATGGTCTCACGTTTGCGTTGGTATTGTAAATTAAATTTACATCCTTAAGTTTTAGTTTAAGAGTATTTCTTTTTTTTTTATCTTTATTTTTATTTTAAACAAAATCATGTATAAGTAATGGTTGAAAAAAAAAACAAATCTTTTTACCATTTTTCAAATTTTAATTTCTTGAATTGGTTTATGCAACTTGCACGAGGTTTAATTTTTTTGTTATTAGTTAAAAAAATATTCTTATTTGTATTGCTAAAGAAACTTGAAATAAAATTAGAAATATTGCTATGCTTCAAACAATCCTTGAGAATTTTAGAAGTTATTTTTTGTAAAAACAGAGATTGATTTGTGACTCATAAAGTTGGGAGTGAACATCAATCATTGATATACTTTCATGAACATCATCGTTGGCAGGTTACAAATGATGGTCATTTTGAAATGTTGTTAGTTAGGTAATGATAGCGATTAGTTTAGTTTTCTTTTGATGAAAACAGGAGATTGAGATAATCTTAGACGTGCATTTATCACTAACAGATTTCAAACATCTTTAACTATTGTCAAATGAATGAAAATTATTAATAATTCTTTTGATTTGAGGGGAGATCTAGGTAAACCAAAAGGATATGCATTGGATGTCAATCATTGATTATCCTAAAAAATTAGTAGGTAAGCATCATGAAGTACTTAATTAGGACTTCATTGGTTGAATCACTTTAGAATTTCTCCATCGCTGTTCTTATGTAAGGGAATGTTGATCAAATGTCAATTTTGAATAATTGTTAGTTGTTGATAATTGGTGGGCATTATTAGATGATCAATAAAAAAAGATCAGAAGTCAAGTGATGATTGTGATTAGCTTGTTCATTCTCTTAATTAAGGTGATATTAAGCAACTAATAAAATGAGCATTAAATGTTGCACTTCTATTTTTAACAAGTGTTTGTAGTGGTTGATTGAGAATTTTAGATGATAAAAGATATGGCAGTTGACTTGGTTGATCTCTTATACTTTCCATTGATAAGAGAGGGTTTGATTATTCTCTTAATAGAAGAGATTAGGTAACAGAATAAAAGAATGTTGTATGGCTATGGCTATGGCTATGGCTATGACTATGGGACATCAAATGGCAGATGGCAAGACATAATGTTGGTGAACAATCAGATAATGCGCTAAAATTCTCAAAAATGCATTTAGAAAATAATTGCGTTATTATTTATTATTTTTAGCATCAGATAAAAAATAGACCAAATAGAAATCAATTGACTCCTAAGCATCTATCCATAACGAAGGCTTTTTTTATATAATGATTTAAATATGTAATTGTATAGCAAAATATGTCATTCTGAATCCTTCAGATGGACGGCCTGGAGTTGGGATGCCCGAAGCCTATACGACCAGCGGCCCGAATAACTTGAAGGCAATTAAGATTAGCTGACCGAGGTAGAAAGAAAATAAACAACAAGTTCTTGCATATAAAGTATCAAAAATACTTCTATAACGCCCTCATTAAAGCAAAAACAAACATATAACTTCAGGTATTGTATCGTCTCCCTTATAAATATAGGATTATTTTATAAAATTGGTATTGTTCATTATTATGCATTTTTCTCTCTCTCTTTCTCTCTCCCTCTCTCAGTCTCTTTCTCTCTCTCATGCCTTACGTTTTGTTCATTAGGTTTAATTCACGGACAAACTGACATATCAGAATTCAACAATAATAAAACTGAGGAAGATTTACATACATACCACGTAATTTTTATGTATTTATATATGTAACATCTAAACTTAAATTGTTACACGCATTCCACCTTTCTTATGCATGCAAAGTTGTATTTCACTTTTTAAAAGTTAAACAATTGGTTTCTTTTTTTTAATGTGATATGAAACATTGGGGTTGTATATGATGCAAATTGAGACAGAGAACAAAGATAGAGAAAGAAATTACTTTATTAAATGAAAACACACACCCACCAATGTACATACTCAGTCCTATATATAGATACAAGTTGACAAGACTATATGGTAAGCCAAAACAAGGTAAAGGCAAGCTGAACCGAACTGATATAGGTACAGTTGGACCAAATAGAAAAGAATAGAGATACATTAACATCCCCCTTCAAATTGATGATCTTTGTTGAATATGATCAATTTGTTACGAAGAAACTTGAACCTAAAATTAGGAAGAGAATTAGTTAAGAGGCTGACAATTTAATTAGTGGTATTGATATGATGAACCATGAGAACTTTGTTGTTAATGTATTCTCTTATATAGTGTTAATCAATCTCTATGTGGCAAGCGCTATAGTAGAGGTATTGTCACAAAAGAGAGGAGTAGGAGCGGTAAGAGTAATTTGAAAATCTTGGAGTGAACGTTGAAGACATACTATTTCAATCACCGTTGTAGCAAGAGCTCGATATTCAGCTTTGGTAGCGGAACGAGCTATGGTAGCTTACTTTTTACTTTTCTAAGAAATAAGTGTAGACCCAAGAAAAATACATATACCAGTAGTTGATTTGTGATTAGTAGGATTTACAACCCAATCAACATCTGCAAAAGCAATGAGTTGAAAGGATCCTTGAATAGTTGGTAATTTGAGGTGAAGAGTGCCTTGTAAGTATCTAAGGATACACTTTAACTATTGAAAGTTGTTATGAGTTGGTTGATGCATAGTTTGATTGGAATGGTTGGCCACATAAGCTATATCTGGACACGTGGGTATTAAATATTGTAAAGAACTAGTTAGTTTACAAAAAAAAATGAAGGGTCATTAAATAAAGTATGATCAGAGTGATGAGAAGACTTCCTGGTGTTTGTTGGATTTTGCACAAGTTTAGAACTGTCCATGCCATAAGTGTGAAGAATATGTTGAGTATAGGTAGCTTAATTTAGGTGGAGACTGTAGAAAGTATGAGTTGCTTGTATGCTGAGAAATTTGGAGATGGTGCCCAATGTCTTAATTTTAAATTTAATGTGTAAGCTTTGAAGGATAACATCAATGGTGTGAAAGTCATTGCCAGTTATTAAGATATCATCGACATAGATCAAATTATAAATATGAGTGTTGTTAGAGTGGTAGTCATAGAGAGACGAGTCGGCAGAACTAAATGAAAATGCAGAGACTGAAGATATGTAGTGAGAGTGTGATGCCATTGAGATGCTAGCTTAAGTCTGTAGATAGCCTTCTTGAGTTTACATACATAATTGGGTTGAAGATGATCAAGAAACCCTTGAGGTTGTTGCATGTAGATAGTCTCACGTAAATCACCATGAAGAAAGGCGTTGGAAACATCGAGAAGAAGAATTTGTTGTTTGTAAGTAATGACAATCGTAAGAAAGACGCGAATTGTAGTAATTTTGGCTTCCGAACTAAATGTTTTAACATAGACTTTGTCTTCTTGTTGTTTGAACCACCGAGCCGCAAGCCGAGCCTTGTTCCGGGCAACTGTCCCATCTGAATTAAGTTTAGTTTTAAAAGTCCACTTGCAACCAAGAACGTTATATTGGGAGGTGGAAGGTATTAATTCTCACATCCCTTAATCATGAAGAGCTTGAAATTCAGACGACAACTTTTCTCCAATGTTCATGTTTAGTTGTCATAGCGTAGGTTGTAGGATCATTAGTAGCTTGATGAATAAGATTGAGAATTTTGCATGATTTTAAACTACAAGTTTTAGTTCTAGTGAGCACAGATTGGAAGGGAGGAGACGGTAAGGGAGCAGTAGGAGGGACTTCAGTATAGGTGGGAGTATCTGCATGGGCCGAAACAAAAGGAAGAGGAGGTTGAGTAGTTACGGTATGGAACCGGGATAGTTGTGCGAATAAGAAGCAGTTCGATTGGAATGACTATGGGTGGGCTGATTTGATAGAATAGTTGTGGTAGGGATTAAGAGGAGTGGAGCTATAGTTTAGGGAGATTATGATTTGATTCAGAGAGTGTTTGACATTGATAGGGAGATACACATTCATTGAATATGCCATGATGAGAGGCATATATTTTATTGGTAGAGGTGGCATAGTCGAGAAAAAAACATTCTTTAGAGAAGGGTTGAAGTTTATTGTTGAGATAGGGCTTGAGCCACGAAAAGCATTGACAACCATATATTTTGAAGTGTTGGAAGCTTGGTTGTTTGTTAAATAAAATTTCATAAGGTGATTTATATTCAAGTGTTTTGTTGGGTAAACGATTAATAAGGTAGCAGTCGGTAAGAAGGGTATTGGTCCAGAGATGAGTAGGTAAATGCTTGTCATGTAACAAAGTACAAACTGTTTTCGTAAAATGTCTATGTTTTCGTTTAGCGACACCATTTTGTTCAAGAGTATAAGGACATGTACATTGATGTTGAATGCCAAATTGAGGTAATTAGTAAAGCTAAAGTTGCAGTACTCGCCTTCACCGTTTGTTTGAAAATTTTTATAAAAGAGTTGAACTGATTTTTATCAAGGTTCTTAAATTCTTGAAATTTAGTAAAGGTGTCATTTCTTTGTTTAAGCACGTAAACACAAGTAGAGCGAGGGAAGACATCAACAAAGCTGACGTTAAATTTATAATTTTGATAAGTGGTGGAGGGAGACAGACTCCAAACATTAGAATGAATAATTTGTAAAGGAGCCGTAGCTCTGTTACAAGATTGTATAAAGGGTAGTTTCCTACTTTTTGATAAATTACATGAGGTACATGAAAATTTGGGGCTAACATGTTGTAATCTAGAAGCTAATACTTGCTGAATGTGATTGTTAGGATGTCCAAGTCTTCTGTGCCAAAGAACAGGTACGAATAAACAAATACAAGAGGTAGTTTAGATGGACTGTTGGACTCATGTAGAGGAAGGTGTGAGTGGATATAACCCTTGAATGCAGGGTCCTTCAAGGAGAATTTTGTTGGTCTGCACATGCTTAAGGAAATAACCGTTAGCAGTAAAACTTTTGAGAAGTTAACTTATGAATAGAGAGGAGATTGTAAGCTAATTTAGGTACATGATAAATATTGGAAAGTAAGAGCTTACAGGTAGGTGTAAAAAGTACTCCTTGATTGATATGAGCGATAAGAAACTGTTGGCCATTTCCAGCAAATATGGAGTTGTGGACGTTGTGAAGTTGATTTGAGTTGGCGGTAAGATGTTGAGTAGCACCGCTGTCGAAGATCCACTGCTGATCTAAGTTGGATGAGGCATCTGGAATAAGAGCAGTAGTGGGTTGATAAGTGTGATCATGTTGATGATAACATCTAAATGTAGAGTGCCTAACTTTATTACATATTTGACAAATGATAGTGTTCTTACGACTATTCAAAACTTGTTGAAAGCTTTGATGACTATGCTTTGGAAGGACTGAACTGATTCTTGGAGGAACCTAGAGGTTGCTATTTCGGTTGGAAGAAGTACTGAATTGAGTCTTGTTCTTGTTTTGATAAGGTGCAACCAAGGCAATTTTTTGATGAGAATGAGCTTCTTTGAGAGCGTCTTGAGCTAGAGTAAGTTCTTCACTGCATAGCAAGATGTAAAGATCATCCAAGCTAATGGGTTGGAGATGAGTTCGAATAGAGGTCTTAAAGGCATGATAAGTGGATGGTAAACCATTGAGGGTATGAAGTATTTTAACACCGACATCAAGAATTATTCCCGTCGTAGCAAGAACATCAACTTTTATTTGATGTCGGAGAGTTATTGAGTTATGGTTCCATCACCTTTGGAAATATGGTGGAGCTCATTTTTAAGTTGAAAAATGCAAGATCTATTGGACGACTGAAAGCATCGTTCAATGGCATTTGAAGATAGGGAAGGATGGAAGGTGAGACAACGGAGTAAATGGCTGCAGAGAGATTTTGATTCATGAAGATCCATTTGCTGAAATCACGATTAGTTAAGTTGTTTCCTGAAATATTTTGGATGAATTTATCAGGGCAGCAATACGAAGCATCGAGAAAGCCATCATACCCGTTGGCATGAAATAGTTTCAGCACTTGAGCCTTCCAAATGGGATGATTGTCGAGATTAAAGCCACAAAATAATGTTTTTGATATTGCCCAATAGAAATTTCAGTTGAGTAGGAATTGGGCGATCAGTGGGAAGGGAGGTGGTTGATTTGGTGGTCATGCCAATGTGAATGGAGGAGGTAGAGTAGGAGCTCATTAGAAAGGCGAAAGAAGGAATGAGTGGTTCTTGACAGCAACAATCTAAGACGATCAACTTTAAAAAAATGAAAACACCTGTTCACATAAAAGTAAGGTGAATATATATATATATATATATCTACTGAAGTTTAGGTGTCAGATATGTAATTACATAAGAATTGATATGTAAATTTTCCTAAAAATAAAAAAAAATTAAAACAACATAGGTGTTAAACTTTATGTTGATTTTGATTTACTTTATTACAAATAAAAGTGTTCAAGGTAAAAATTAAAACTAAGACCTGTAATTCCTCTTAAATGAGATTGAAGTATATTTTTTTGTAGAAAACCAAAACTTTTTTTAAGTGTTATGATACACGCTGATCCCGCTCGTGCACAAATATTTTAAATTTCTGTTAAAAAAAGTCTTTCGGTTCAATAATTATATACTCTATCTAGTACCCTGGTTGAAGTGTTCCCAGTGTTCTTAAATGCTTCTTAAAGCCTAATTTGATTGCCAAAATATTCCTTTAAAGTGCTTATTTTAATCTCATTTATTTTAAGTGTATGAAGGTACTAATTATTATTGATAAGATTTTTTAATTATTATAATTTTATTCCTATCTAATTAAATGAAAATTTAACAAATCTATAATTTTTAAACAAGAATCTTAGGGTATGTTTGGGGTAGCTGCAACTTATTAGTTTTTCAGCTGCAGTTGTGTTGCCTTAAAAAGCTGCTTCGATAAAGCTGCAGAATGAAAGTTTGTTGTTTGTTTGTTGCAATTGTGTGACGGCTGTTTCTGAAAAAATAATCATTCTGTCACTCTATATAATAATAATTAATTGCAACAATTTGTTTAAGACTCTTTTGAGAAGATGATGGTCATGCAAGCGCCTCTCAAAATTGTGCCTCAAGAACAAGAAAAATCGACATTGAAGGCAGCCTTCTCCTTTTGAAGAAAGGAGCTTTTGAAGAAAGTAAAAGCCACCATAATTATCATATTTTGCTTATTTCGTGAGTATATAACATAAAACACACTAATAATGATATTATTAAATAAAAAAAAATTTACAAATTAAGGCGATCACAATTAGGTCACTCTGTTCTCTAAACGCCACGATCACCCTGCACTTAACGACATTGCAAGTCGCGCTATGAACGTAGAACCTCGGGGCCACCATCATAATCACCTCCCCCGTCCCCGGTTTGCCCCCCACCGATTCCTCCATGTAAACTGGATCAAACCGGGCCCCCTGGTCCACCTGTAGAATTTGCAGACCCGGGTGCACCGACCGAGCCAGCAGAACAAGAATCTTAGGGTATGTTTGGGGGCAACTACAACGTATTAGTTTTTCAGCTGCAGCTGTGTTGCCTCAAAAAGCTGCTTCGAGAAAGCTGCAGAATAAAAGTTTGTTGTTTGTTTGTTGCAATTGTGTGATAGCTGTTTCTGAAAAAATGATCATCCTGTCACTCTGTATAATAATAATTAATTGCAATAATTTGTTTAAGGCTCTTTTGAGAAGATGATGGTCATGCAACCGCCTCTGAAAATTGTGCCGCAAGAACAAGAAAAATCGACATTGAAGGCAGCATTCTCCTTTTCAAGACAGGAGCTTTTGAAGAAAGTAAAAGCCACCATAATTATCATATTTTGCTTATTTCGTGAGTATATAACATAAAGCACACTAATAATGATATTATTAAATAAAAAAAATTTACAAATTAAGGCGATCACAATTACGCTCACTCTGTTCTCTAAACGCCACGATCACCCTGCACTTAACGACACTGCAAGTCGCGCCGTGAACGTAGAACCCCGGGGCCACCATCATAATCACCTCCCCCGTATCCGGTTTACCCCCTGCCGATTCCTCCATGTAAACCGGATCAAATCGGGCCCCCCGATCCACCCGCAGAATTGGCAGACCCGGGTGCACCGACCGAGCCAGCAGAAACACAGCCCAAACACCCCGGGCCGCCCCAAAAAAGGCCTGCAGAAGCCCTTCCGGCCATGCTCGAGCCCAGCCCAGCATCCCCACCACCTCGCTCATCCGCCGGTCGCAGAACCGGCTTAACCCCTCATTGAAATACCTCGTTCCCTTGCTCAATACATCCTCCCAACCCAGACCCCGGATAGCCTCATAAGCCGCCCGGTTCGCCTTGCACCGGTCCGCAGGGTCGGCCAGCATCCCCTCGCCCTCTCCCGCCCGCTCGAAATCGGAATAAAAAACCCGGTTCAGAACGGACTCCAACCCGATGATCAAGCTCCCGGGGTTCTTTTTAACCAAACCGTTGGATCGGAGAATAGACCCGAGCCGGTCTATGGACCGCGGCGCGGCCCGGAGCTGTGCTATCAGATACCGGCTCAACTGCCGCACGGCGGTCCGAGCGTCGTTTACCGCGAGAATGAACGGCTCGACGGCGGTTTCGTTTGGGCCGGCGATGCAGCGGTCGAGAGAGGTTTGTAAGTCGCGGCAGCGAGACTCCAGCTGGTTCAGCTTTTTCTCGAGCTTGGAGACGGAATATTTGAGCCGGGAGGCTTCAAGGATTGCTTCGTCGCGCTTGCGGGTGACGTGGAGGAGTTTCCGGGAGAGCTCCGCAGCTGTGAGCTTCCATTCGGCGTTATCTTGGGCGTCTGAGGAGGAGCATGGGGTGGATGCGATGTGGAGAGGGGTTTTGGGTGCGAGCGCGCGGAAGAGGGATCGGAGGAGAGTGTTGGGCGTGGAACCGGAAACAGAGGAGGGGCGTTTTGGGCCGTTGGTGTCGAAGGGGACGACGGTGATTTTGTCGCGAGAGGAAGGACGGCACTTGCTGCAGGAAACCGAGAGGTCTTCGCGGCGGGAGGATTTGGCGGAAGGGTGGAGAGGTGTGGGTTGGTGATGATATGTGGCAGCCGTGCTCTTTTCGGGTTCTGGTTCGGGCTCTGGTTCGGGCTCGTCGTGTTCTGTTTCTTCCTCCTGAATCTGCAACAAGGTTGTTGATTAGTTCAGTTTAATTGATCGTGAGAAAGAGATGAGGAAGAGGACTTACGGGAGCGAAGGGGAGAGGGGAAGGAGAAAGGCGGGAGGAAGAGGAGGGAAGAACGGCCATGGCTATAAATTATCACCAGCTGTTTCTTGAATGCTGGAGTTCTGAGGTGAATGAGAGCTGGAAGAACGATGGGAAGAAGCTTGATTGGTTTCGGGCACTGGGTTCACTTTTGAAGAAAGAAGGTTACTGTGACCTGTAACGGTTTATTAGCCGCATTTATTAGGGGTTTGACATTGAGGTTTAAGCTAGTGGGAGTGTAGGGATGGAACAAAATGGCCTGTGGCGAGTCTGGTTTCCGTGGGAGTGAAATAAATTTGTATGGGTGGTTGGGATCGGTAGGTGGTTTTAAATGCATCAGTTATTTCTCGATGTGTAAGATAATCGAGGGCATTTAGATGCATATCGCTCAATATATCATTCAATTCTTGTGCATTTCTATATCTAATATGCGAACTTCACTCTGGACATATATATACAATTAAATCTTTGGTATCACATCAAAGAATATTTTTATTTATATGTTGAAAATATAGAATAAATCTTTTCATGCGTATATTTATCAAAAAGATATATATTGTAAAAGATCTGATGGTCTAGAAAAGAATACGACAGAGATAGATCCACTACAAAAGGATCGTGAGACTCATTTGATCAACCAATATAAGACAAGTCAACTTGGCCAAAATCGACGGAGCAAAAAGGCGGAAAAGAAATGTCCAGATTAGCCAAGCATGAGCCAACCAACTGGAGACGAGAGAAGTGAGTGTTTGATTCATTCAGTGCAAGAAAAATGACTGGACATTATAGCTTATCTTGTAGAGGAGCTGATCCAACAGAGAAGTCAGTTCCACAAAATATCTCCAACCCTCGCATGGAGACCCGAAAACTCCTCATCAGAGATCAAGGAGTTAAACAGGGTAGATAAGCCGACGACCAAGCCCAATCTGTCGAACTCAACAAATTGAGCTGACCTTGTCAATCCAAATCTTAGCTTAGTCGGTATATATATATATATATATATATATATATATATATATATATATATATATATATATATATATATATATATATATATATATATATATATATATATATATATATATATATATATAATCCTAAATTGTCCTTTGTGAACACACCCAGAGAGTTAGGGTTGAGTGAAGAAAGGAAGAGAGAAGGAGTATAGCAAGTAAGGAGTTTCTTGTAGAGATAATTGGTCAAATATCGTTTTGTTCGTATTTTGCCTCCTATCTATAGAGACTTATTTTGTACAAGTACAGAAAGAAGGGAGAAACTACTATTAATACAATTGATATTCTAATTAACCTTATGAATTTCTTACCATATGAATATTACAATTTGAATTTCAATATCACGATAACTTGATCAGCCGACTTACTTGAATTCGGCCGATTGAGGCGACCGTGCCACGGGTTTCAAAGCACCCGGTTGAGTGTCGATCCTGTCCATTGCGATAAACGCGGGTCAACTGATTAGCCTCGATCAAGGATTCACGCCTACGCCCCGGTCTGACGGGATTGTCGGCATGGTCTTCTGTTCAAAACTCTCACCGTAGTGTGTCGGTCGAGCCTTAACCTCGCAGCTGGCAATAGGATGTTTTGTGTGGTCGTCGTCTGACCTGTTTGAACGCTTTGAGATTCGTGCTGACAGTTGTGGTGTATACAATATGTGTGTGTGTATACGTACACACATGTAAATATATAGAAATTGAGTGTCATGTATATAAATTTTCCAATAAATTTTGAAATAAAATGATGAAGGAATTTATTTAAGGACTTATTGTTTGAAATTTGATGAATGGGATAGATTCATTTTTGGTAGGACTCTTAGAAGTTTTATTTTAGATGAGCAAAAATAACTATTTATGGGAATTCTCCATGGAATGACATTTGACAAGCTGATTAGCTTTCGGAAATTGAATAAAGCTCCAAGTTGTTTTCGTGATTAGTTGATGACAAAATGATTGTTCTACTTAAATTCAAAACACTTGTCTTTTATCTCGGGCAGCAATTAATTAACTGCGAAGTTTGTTGCGACTCAGACTTTAAAATTTTGGGGGCATTTACATACATACCAATTACAACACAATTTTTATATATTCACATATTTAACATATAAACTTTGATATTTACATGCATATCACTCAAATCCCTAACAATGCATAAAAAATGTCAATATTCCTAACTTTTTAAAAATGAAATACTCCTTTTCCTGCATAGATTTATAATACCAAAGTATTATAAATATAATTATCAAACTTTTGGTGTTAGATGTATAAATACATAAGAATTGAGTGGTAAGTGCATAAATTCCAAATTTTTATTTGATCTAACATATTTTACTTGCTCAAAAATTCTCATGAGCTCGTTATGATGCAAAACCTTCTTTAAAAGAATCATCCCATGGTGGAGAAAATGTTACATTAGTTATATGTAAATATAGACAACGTATTAGAATTGCAGAGACTACCGTGTATTCCAATTTTTGTAAATCAAATATGTCATATGTACATACATATAATATAAGTAGTATTTTATCTCCATCGTAATTAATCATCCGGCTCCAAAAACATAAGTGTTTGATCAACCCTAATTTCCATGATGACCTCCCAAATGTTTGCTTTTTGTCATCTCAATTTTGTGTTACTCGTTGAGGTGAAGTGTAGAGCCTTGAAGAGCAGCCACAAATGCAGGGTAGCACGCCAATGGACAGGAAGATTTTAGGCATGGTGCACCCATATCTGGGCGGTGTGCTTGCACCTGCATAAAGAGGGTTCAGTGGGTTTGCACCCATACGAGTGTGTCCGTGCCGAGGTCTGCCGCACACCTATGCCATATTCTGGACACCTATGTACTTGATTAGACAGAGTGCGACATTGCCCAACCAAGGAGTGGCGTGAGTGCGCTGTGTGTGGTTCCTCTTCCAATTCTATTTAAATTTATGATTTCGAGAGATGAAGGTAGACTCTCTTTCATGTGGTTCTCTTAGATATGTTTCTCATGAATAATAAAAGGTTGAGAGGAGGATTTCAACGTGATTTTCTCTTGTGAGTATGATTTAATTTTTTATACTAACACATAGATTATCTTTTACGTTGCAGAGATCCTTCGTTAGGCTCCTAGAGCACCACCAATAGATCTCCTAAATCTTTGAGATTTGGGGCAGGCTTTAGTCCTCCAACGGAGCAGTAAAGGAGGCTGACAAGATTTTTTAGATATTTAAAAATTAAATCAAATTTTGGATGATCAAATTTTTTAGAGTTAACCATTTTTGTAGGCTACACGGGCCAATGAGTTTAGTTGTGCCCCCTTCGTTGTGCAGCTGCATGTCCGAACTAATCAGCACCCAAGGATTGCTTAATGGGTCTCAGAGCATTCCCGGCGGGCTGTTAGTTAAAACTTTAAATTAAATGTTTATTTTGACTGTAAATGATGAAAATGTCAATTAAACGCTATTTTTCATTATGCATGAGTTAGAGCGGCTCCAGAAGAGGCACTTGGCCTCTCAAACTCAGACTTCCACCAGCAGTAGTGATAGTCAGTCTACCACTGCACACTCTGAGTACGAGCATTGAGCCCAGGCAGCACGGAGTAAGAAGTGGAAGGTTCATGGTTTTAGAGCGATGGGCATATTCTTCGAGGCCGAGCTCTCCCGTAATCTCATTCTTAGTTCCCCGAGCTCCTCACAACCATACCAAAAGGCTCATGCCAGGCAGGTAGGTGCAACAACTGAAGAAATCTACTAGTTACGCGAGCAGATGCTAGAAAGCCAACATCTAGTCAAGGACTTTATAGCGTGCATGGCAGATCCCTTTGAAGATAGTTGAGTAGTTTTTTTTTTTTTTTTACATTATTTTCTTTATTTGTAAGTGTTATGCTAAACATTTAATGTGGAACTTTTTAGATTAACTTTACTATTCTTATTTCAGACGATTTGTAATCGTATTTTCCTTTTATTAATCATATTGTTTAGAGTTTGATCTATGATATGGATATGTTTAATGTGGTGGTAATGTGGAAAGTGTATTTTTGCAGGTTGTGGAAATGTAAATGGTATTCTAAATTCATTTTTTGTGTTACAGGTTTGGGTCGAATTTACATCCGTTTTCGGATGCAACATCCGACACTACATCGACAATTAGATTTTGTTCTTCTACGATATTTTCCAACGCAAATTAAATGGTAATTCGATGTTAATATTCATCGTCTGATATTTTCATATACAAATTTCGACACACATTTCGTTTAAACGAATTCGCCGCCATGACGACAAAAAATCCAAAGTAAATTATTTGCGTTGGAATTGTTCGACCTAAATTGGACGAAAATAACATTATCGACCCCTAAATTAACGACGGAATTTGTCTGACGTAAATCGGACGGAAATCCAACGACAACCCTTAAATATCGTCGGAATTGCATTTGATTTACAGACGATTTGTCTGATGCAAATATGCTTAATTCTTATAATGTCAATGGCAAGCAATGATGGCCTTGATAGGCCAAATTTATAATGAAAGGAAATTTTTTTTGTGGTGAGCATTAATTTGTTAAAATTTGTAGGAAGATTTACATACATAACACTCAATTCCTATGTATTGCATATCTACCATCTAAACTTTTATTTTTATCATATATGTCATCTTATATATGCATGAAAATATGAATTTCACGTTTTAAAAGTTAAAATTGAGATATTTTTAACGTATTTAGATAATATAAACATAAAAAAGCAAAGTCTAGATATTAGATGTGTAAATACATAGAAATTGGTTGTTATGTTTGTAAATGGTTTATGATGCATTTTCTATCAATTTAGGGGGCTCAATTAGGAGAGGTTATTTTGTGGCTCTTTATGCTTTTTGAAGTGGCCTGGTTTTTTCTATTATGAGAATTCATTCATTATGTTTTTCTTTGGTGAGCAATGATGAAAGCCCGTTTCATTAAATAGAACTCAAATAGCTATCATTCTCCTCTTTATGACAAATAAGCTAAGGATCAATGTACATTTGTGCCTTTTTTTAATGTTGGTTATCTTGGTTACCTCTCTCCCTTAACTTTAATTTTAATTTGCCTCATTGTATTGCCATCTTTTAGCTGTTGCTACTTGTAGCTCTAGCCATATGTTACCATCTTTTGCTACTACAACTCTTTTAAGGTAAAATTTTTTTTTCTAGCCTTTGGTTTTGGATTAAAACCTTTTTTTAGTATTAAGGAAATGTGAAGATAAAATGATATTGAAATGTTGAAGAAATTGAAACAATTTTTTTACTTGATATAGAGAGAGAGAGAGAGAGAGAGAGAGAGAGAGAGAGATACAGACATAGAGAGAGAGAGAGAGAGAGAGAGAATAACATTATACGGTTTTTTGTTTTTGGTGTTTTTGCTTCAATAAAATGTTCTTAAATAATTTTAAGTTTTATGTTAACATGAGAATTTTGATGCGATCTTATAGATGTGTACATCAACAAAGATCTATTACTTGACAACACATAAAGAGCCTCTAAGACATGTGACAAGGGAGAGAGTATTCAAGGTATTTTTCATGAAACCTAAGGTCCACGCAGGATACCAATTCGCCAACCCTTATCACCTCGCCCTAACTTTGACAAAAATTTCAGCTAATAACAACTTGACAAGAGCATTGAGATGACACATACCTACCTTGTGTCTATGTAATGACCAGTATCACACATACATAGGTTGTTTTAGATCTCATGATGACACTAGTAATCAATCTTATCTTTTGTGTGATCATTTATGTAGACGTTGTTGGGCATGAACACCGGAAAGGGATACCTATATGTAAGTACACAATCCCTGAGAAAGGGAGGAAGCAAAGGCACTCTTCCACAGTCGTTTTTGGTTCGGTATCTTGAACTACAAGGGATTATCACTTTTGCCCCCTTCTTCAAAACAACTCCTATTTAGGTGTTATAAGCCCACAAACATTTTTTTTCTTAATTCAATAGAATGTTTGTATGATTTGTACGGAACATAACAAAATTTGTAATGGCTTAAGCGATCTTGCTTGTCATAATATCATTTGAATTGCAATTATAAATTTTCTTTTGTACTGTGATAGAAATTGTCCACAAAATAATTATTTCAATTTATTTTTTTAAATTTTATGTAGCTTTGTTGTGATTTTAACTACCGCAAATCTAAAAAATCCATATTCCAATCTTTATGATGATATCTACTAAATCATAATGAGGGTGCGTTTGGGAGTGCGTTATAAATGCTTTTCATTCTGAAAAGTTGTTAACAGACATTTAAGAGCCAACTTTTCACCCATATTTATGATAACCTCATTTTGGAAATGGGGCCACGATTGGATCCACTATTCTAATCACAGTCTGGGTTCACAATTACCTTCTTTTTCGACATGAATTTGACAATGGCCTCATGCTATTCCTGATATTACCTTGCTCTGTTCTCCCTCATTTTCACTTCATTGTGGGCAAATGGTGCTAGGGTACATTCGCGATCCTCTTATCTT
Source organism: Phalaenopsis aphrodite (assembly GCA_003013225.1). Lineage (NCBI taxonomy): Eukaryota > Viridiplantae > Streptophyta > Magnoliopsida > Asparagales > Orchidaceae > Phalaenopsis > Phalaenopsis aphrodite. The sequence goes on from NEWO01000096.1 coordinate 213,618, forward strand.
CTCCCCTACATTTGTTGTCGCCTCTCTTTATATGTATCTTTAAACCTAAGCTCTATTCGGGTTTTACTCTATGATCGTGGTTTGTTGCTTCCCGCTTTACCTAAGTGGTTGTGTTTCGGGCCTTTTCGATTTTCTTTTGTGGTGGTAGTTTGGTGCTTCTTGTTTAACTTATGTGCTTGTGTCATTTGGGCTACTTGGTAGTCCTCTCTAATGATGGTGGTTTAGTACTTCTCAATTTACTTATGTGGTTGTGTCTTGGGCTTTTTTTATTTTCCTCTGTGGTGATGGTTTGATGTTTCCCATTTTTCTTTTGTGGTTGCCATGGGGCTTTTCTTTTTTCCTCTGTGTTGATGGTTTTGTGCTTCTTGTTTTGCTTATGTGTTTGTGTCTTGGGGCTTTTTAGTTTTTCTCTGTGGTGGTGGTTTGATGTTTCCCATTTTACTTATATTATTGTGCTATTGGGGCTTCTCGGTTGTTTTCTATGGTGATGATTTGATGCTTCTTGTTATTCTGCTGCAATTATTTTGAAAAGTGCAACCATTCAGCTAATTTATATCTATAAAAATATAAATATTTTTTTTCATTTGAAATAGCTGAAACACAACAGATTATTCAAATAGCCTCATTGAGATTCCAACATCAGCTTTCTGACAACAGCTATGAGCCTGCTTTCTGGTGATGCTTACCAGGGAAGCAGCTTCATAGCCGTTTCTTCAAAAAGCACTAGCCTCCCTGAACACAACCTAAATTTATGGGATGCTTTCTGTGATTGCCAATAGACTTTCCCCGTTATTTTAAAAATCACTATGAATAAGATTGCATATACAATGATTTTCAACAAACTAAATCAACTAAAAGTTTGAGCGGGCCCAATACTTGATTGTATTCAGACTCGCTAAAAAATTCACTTGTTAGAAATTGACTCCTTCGAAATGGCAACATAATTGTATTTAACTCGATCCGAGTTGGTTTGTTTGTTCGTGATTCATATTCAACTTAAATTTAGCTTGATGAATGACTTTAAAAAATTAATTTAACATATTTAAAAAAAACATAAAAAATTAATGTGAAAAGCTATCATTAATTTTGTTCATATTTAGCTCATTTATAACTTGAGTTCAAAATAATATTTTTTTTGTTCTGCCAGCTTGCTTCTCTAACAATTCGAACACCAACAAATTAGGGGATAGTTGGGATCACTTTTTATTTATTTTTCAATAAACGAAAAATAAAACAAAAATATGTTTGTTTTTTTTTATTTGTTCTTTTCTATTTCTTTAAACAAAAAAGTACAAAATAGTTAAAACATATTTTTTGTGTTTTCAAAACTGCACCCAACATCCCGACCGCCGATCCCTTCAATGACATCCCTTGATTTGCATTATGATTTGTGCAACGTTAATTATTAAAGGATAAATTACAATAATGGTCATTTATATTTTTTTATAAATAGGGGTGTAAACGAGCCGAACATGCTCAGCTCGTGTTCGGCTCGTTTATATTTCGAGCTCAAAAAGTGTGTTCGTGTTCGGCTCGTTTGCTTAACGAGCCGAACACGAGCTGCTCACGAACAAAGAGTCATTTTAATAACCCTAATCATGTAGCCATAAGACATAAGACAATAAGCGTTTGAGAAAGATTTAAAAATTATTATTTATATTAAAACATCATTTGAATCTAATTTAATATTTTATTCTATTTTCTAATCAATATTTTAATTGATTATAAATCTTTGTAGACTTGTAGTTAATTAGATTTTTTAAAATACTACCTTAAAACATCAATTAAAATATATATATAAAGTAGTATTTTAAAACGAAAACCCGTGTTCGTGAGCAGTGTTTCGAGCCAAAACGAGCCGAACACGAACGAACTCATCTTAGTTCGTGTTCGGCTTGTTAACTTATCGAACAAAATTAACGAGTCGAACAAGAGCTGTTCGCGAACAACGAGCCATTTTGACAAAGCCCAAACTTATGGTTCGTTATTTTATTTTATTTTTTCTCTGAATAAATTACAATAATGGTCATTTATTATTTATTAAATAAGCAATGGATAGATTAAATAATGGAAGAAGATCACATTTTTGGGATATCTCAAAAAATTGAAACATAATAATAAAAGGGCCATTTACATACATACCACCTATTTCTTATGTATTTATATAGCTGACACCTAAACTTTAATTTTTTATATTTATACCACCTAAAATTTTAATATCACATAAAAAATTTACTAATTTGACTTTAAAAAGTATGCAATACATATCTCATGCGTAGATAGCATATATGTAAAATTTAAAAGTTAGGTGTTCGCTATGTAAAAACACAAGAATTGAGCCGTATCAACGTAAATATTTTGATAAAATAAAATAAAACATACAAGAAATTTGGGGGACATATGTAGGCATGCCAAAAAGGCTAATTATTTGTTCGGCTCGTTAAGAAGCTTGTGTTTGATTTGTTCGCTAAGTTAATGAGCTTAACACAAACATTTTGTCCGCGCTTCATATATAAATAAGCCGAACGAACAATATATATATATAACAAAGATGTACAATCAATTAAAATTATTAATGAAAAAAAATAAAAATATACAAAATTATATTTAAATGATGTTTGAATATAAATAATAATATTTAAATCTTGTCCCAACTCTTAATCTTCTATGATTGTGTGACTAGAATTGTTTAAACAACTATTTGTTCGCAATCAACTCGTGTTCAACTCGCTAAGCAAACGAGCTAAACATAAATACTTTTTTGGTATTCGAAATATAAATAAATCGAACACGAACGGTGATATTTTTTAACGGATCAAACACGAGTTGAGCCTGTGCTCCATAGGGTTCAGCTCATTTACACCTATAGACATAGGCTATGTGTTTGACAACGGCAAGGAGGGCTTCAGAGCTATGACTGAGGAAGACGAGGGATGAAAGTGGAGTGGATAATTTTTTTTTTTCATGTTATCAAACTTTTTTTTTTATTTTATACTAAAATGAAAATAAAATAAAATAAAATAAAATAAAATAAAATAAAAAATAAAGAAGAAAGATGAAAAAAGTGATCCCAAATCTTTTCTTAACAAGCCAAACAAGGACTGCGTGGGAACAACATAACTTTTTCTAAGGGTCTATTTGGGGCAACTGCAGTTTATCCAGCTTCTGCTGATAAACAATTTATCCTGATAAACTGCTGATGAGCAGCTGATCCAGAGAAGCTGTCTGGTTGTTTGGTTGACGCTTATGGAAAACAATTGATTCGGAAAAATCGATTGTTCTGCCTTTGTTCTGAATAAACAGTTTAGTTGTTTGGTTAGTGTTTTTGTAAACAGCTTATTTGGAATTTTTTTTAATTAAATGAATAATTAGTGTAGCGGAGTTTTCAAAACGCCGCCCACACTTATAAGCTGCCCCAAACGGAATGTGAAGCTCTAACAAGAATCAAACAACAAAATTCAGCTAAGAGGCATACTCTATGAAAAAAAATAGAAAATACTATTCTATTTGGGGAAGGGGATTTGTCTTTAATAACTTTATTACTATGGGAAGGTCGGGAGTCATTGATTCAATATGTAGCTACATATGATTTGAAAAAAAAAAACAAAATAAGTATAAAAAAATTATGTAAATTATTTTAAGGCATAATATCAATAAAAAAGGCCACATGCCATAGAAAAAAAAAATCAAAAAGAGTTGAGGCACAATTTTTTTCGAGGTTATGAAAATCGATGATTCGAGCATCGAACTGAAAGAATGAAATGTTCAAGATTCAATAAATTTATCGGGATTGAACAAGAAGACTTAATAAATGTTTAATATATTTTAATATAATTAAAATAATATAATAGTATGTACTAATATTTTTATCAATACAACAATTAATATTTTAATATAAAAGAATACTTTTGAGTATTTTGAGCAATATTATGAATAAAAAAATTTTAAATTATGATATTTTCTCTATTTTAATTTAAATACCTTATTTCTGGTCATCCAATCAAAATTCAAAAACTGAAATTTGAAAATAATTGAACCCACCATTTTATTAAAAATAGGATCGGTTCACCAGTTCAGGGGTTCAACTTCAATCTCATTTTATGTTGAAACGGTTTTGAGTTTGGACTGAACCAATTTAATCATGGGTTCACGGTTGATTTGCTTGAATTTTTTAAACCATGATTATTTATTTATTTATTTATTTCTTCTAACAGTGATTTTTAAGATATTTAATATATTTTATCTCAATTTAAAATAAAACTTAAAATAAGAATTACTGGTCTCAAAGGGCTCCTTACGAAAACATTATCCATAAATACTCTATAATTTACAGTCACAGTTTAATAAGCAGTGCAAGGGTGAACCCAAGAAGGGTCCAAGAGGGGCAATTGGCCCCCTTTAAATTCAAATTTCACTTTTATGGGAGAGAAATTTGGTTTTTTATCCCTCCTGAAATATCATTTTATCATTCATTTTCATAACACCTCTCACCTTAGATCTAGGGGCACAATTTGTTCCTTCCTCCCTAAAATAGAGGCTGGCTATGCCCCTAAGACAGTGGATAGTGAGTCATGGTTGCCTCTTCTGCAGGTATCAATTTATGATTTTGTTGCACAGTAATTACTTAAATACCAAAAAAAAAAAAAATCAAGCTTTTAATTGGGACCATATAGCTCTAATAAGACAGTGAAGGGAAGATGCACCTCAACGAAATTATATAAAATAATAATAATAATAATAATGAATGAAAAGCTGAAAAAAATACTAAAGCACTTGTTATTATGTAATTGCTTATCATTTACTTCTTGTTAATCAATGTGAGACTGTGTCACCCTCCCAATAAAAGGGCTCAATACTGAATCAGCACTAAGAAACATGATTTTAATCCCAAGTGGTTGTTGTTCGATTTCAATTAAAATTGATCTAAATTCTTTTATTTTATTATTATGACTTATTCCACAAATTTTAATTGAAATAATTCCGAATGAGTTTCTATTGAATCTAATTGAGGGTTGGCCAAAAATTAAATTTCATTTAATAAATTTCACTAAAGTGTAGCTTTTATTACAACATATTAAATTTAAAGTTGTTATAATTTTGAAGTCAATTCTATAATTGGTATTATGCTTTAAAATTTATTATAATATTTTAAAAATATTTGCGTGCTATAGAATTAATGGTGATAGAGTGATAAATCGAAGATAAAACATATACTGATAATCGAAGAGTAGTAGAAAAATGCACCAAGATTTTTCTAGTCCAATAAAAGTAATCAACTCTATGTGATTAAGTACAAAAATATCTTATTTTTTCATAACTAAGAGAAGAGGGTTACAATTTTACAATATCACACTAGTTATTCCTTTACAATATATAGACAAAGTTCAGGAGTAAAAAAAAATGTCGTATTATGAATACTTTTTGTCATAAATCATGACTGCCAAAAGTTATCATTAGAATTTCAATATGATCTTATATGTTACTATTTTATTTTAAATATATCATTAACAAGCAGGGATCACCGAAAGTGGCAGGCAGGGGTTGTTGACAGCGGCCGATGATGGTCAGTGGCTACAAAGGCAAAAAAATATCACCGAGTTATCAGTTTAAAACATACTTTAGGCTTCCATATCTTCTCCTCCTTTCTGAAGTGAAGAGGGAGAGTGTGTGTCTACTTATAACCTCTAAAGTATAAGCATTTTGTTTCTTAGCGGGATAACTTCCCCAACCACTTGATCGGACGACCCATAGTATTCCTACTTGATCATAATGAGATTTTTTAATGATTTAAGGGTCTTAATAACCTCAGAATTAAGTGAGCATAGTGTCACGGACAAATAGTCCCACATTGGCTAGGTGTAGGGCCGAAAAGCAGTATTTAAGTCTTGGGCTGCCCATCACCCATAAGAGCTCTTTTGGGAGGTGACAAGTGGTATCAGAGCAGATTACTGCCTGCCAGGTGTGTGGACTCTCCATGGTCCAGTGGGACCCTCGGTGGAGCCGATCCGTGACGAGGGCGTCACGTGATTGGGTGGAGGAGAATGTCACGGACAAATAGTCCCACATTGGCTAGGTGTAGGGCCGAAAAGTAGTATTTAAGTCTTGGGCTGCCCATCACCCATAAGAGCTTTTTTGGGAGGTGACAATAGGCTAGTTGGATTCCTCATGTCGAGATGCTGAAGTAGATGAGGAGAGAAATACTAGTAGTGTGTGCAATGAACAGTAGAAACTAATGTATGATGAACAGTAAAAATTTTTATTCAGAGTAGCACCCACCCACTTCATATCCATTTATTGTTTTCCCCACAACATAAATTCGTGGGACAGGAGAAGCAGCGACCCCAGCAAAGTCATGTGAATCGCATTTCATCCACACAAAAATGAGCAATCCGACGGTCACAATTCCCCAAACTATCTTCAAAAAAATAATGACCGTCCGATCTAATAGGAACCTCAATCATCGTCTGTCGAGTTTCCCATGCAAGTCGTGTGCGAGCCTCGTGGGGTCGCTATCGTGGCTGTTGGCACGGGCCTAGAAGTACGGGCCGAACAACTTGGATCGTGCTTCGGGAAAACGGCCCGGAAAGAACGCGGCTTTAATTGTATGTCTGTAGTGTGACTGGCAGGTCCACGGACTGGCGGGTGTGAGCCCAGTTGGACCGGAGCATAACCTGTCAGCGAGCCTGCAACCACCTCCGTTCACAGAGCACATTCTGTGGAAAGAGTTACATGGCAGGATGAGGAGAGCTAAATGCTTTGCTTAAAGCAGGAGTGTGTAGCTTTACAAAGCATTTGAATTTTGAAACCATTGGGTTCCTTTCAAAATTTATGTTAGACATAGAGCTACTTTGAAATAGGAATATGGATGAGCACTTTAAGAAGTATTTGGTAGCACCTTTTTAATAGAATTTACACTGAATTTAACATAAATCCAACTAAACATGAAAAATTGGATAGATAAATGGGCGCTACAAGTTTTTCTCCATTCAATTTCTTTTTTGACATAAAGCCGGATTTATTAAATTAGACTATTAGGCTGATTTGATTTAGCATACGTAGAAGACAAGTCGAACGGATTTATGCCCACCACATGAATGAATTTAACTGGATTTAACCTTAAACTGAACTAAACAATATTCTAGATTTAACAATATACGGATTAGATAAGTTCAATTTTACTGAATTCATTACATCCTATTTAACTCAAATTCTATTTGCAACCTAACACACCTAAAAAGTTTGTTTTCTTTGTGAGGATTTGACGGCAATTAATGAAAGATTTTATTTGGTTGATTTCACCTTGAATGTGTTTTCACTTTATTATTTATGGGATGGTAAATTGATATGTTATGAGATAATACTTTTTATTAGATTTGTACTTAATGAAGGAAGAAGGTCGGGCTCCGGAAAGGGTAGGTCTTGAAAAGTTCCCTCCTCTCTCATAGTCTTCCCATATGAAGCTTGACTCTACTAAGATACGTGTGCTCCTCCCAACTCTCACACATAACTTTGCCTTCGCACACAAAGCACAAATCATAGAATGGTGTCCAAGGCCTACGTCATAACTCTCTTAACAATGTTGTTCATGGAAAGATTTATAACACCATATATGTATATGTATATATGTATATGT
>NEWO01000096.1:225501-256582 GCA_003013225.1 Phalaenopsis aphrodite
AAGGGTTTTAAATTGTTTTCCTGGGAGTTTTCTCTTGTGAGGGACTTCTTTTCTTCACAAAAAATTAATACTTTCGCCAAGGTTCCCTCAAAAAATCTTATTCATCCCTCTCTCGTTATAGCATTCTTCCTACAATACTGGCTCCTCACCAAGTTATATGTACTCACGGACAATACGGATCTCTACATTCTAATATGATTAACATGTTTGATATTCTTCAAACAAACACCACATTATACATAGAAATAAAACAAGTTTGTTGGTCTCTGGCTCTTTTTTTTTTTTGGTAATTCAGTATCTTTTCTTTGACTTTTTAATATTGTCTTTTTCTTACTTTACATTACATAAAATTTATTAATAATTAATAATATTGACTTGGCACCACCCTTGTCTTTCTAAGAATTAAAAAAAAAAATTCAAACTTTTGATGCCGCAAAACTTATTTTATTGGTAAAATAGTAAATACTTCATATTATTTTTTTCATTAATCATTCATAGAAAGCTAGAAACTTTGGTATGAACACTTTTACAATTTTATGATAGGTCACATGATTTTAAACTTGAATAATACTCTCACCTTTACATTTCAGGCTTCTACTCTTTGGCTAAAACTTTCATATCCGGTAATTAAAATCCAATAAAAAATTTTGAGGTTGCAAAATGATCTTTTTATTGCATATAACCTGCACATAATATTCCATATTAGTGCCGAATAATTTTTTATCCACGGTTGTGATTTTTAATTTTAATATGTCAGCACAAATCTGTCCCAAAAACAAGCAAGCATAAACATCTTCAGGCTATGATAAATCATAACCAAGGGTGCTACAAACTTGCCACAAAAGCTATAAGAGTCCATTTTCATTTCTCATGAGCTAACATTTACATCTCAAACCATATTATTCCCATAACCAACTCTAGCAATAACACCTACAAATTACCTTCATAACTATAATTCAAACCACATATATAAAACCCTTCTTAACTATTTACAAACTTAATGAAGAAGAGAACAAAAAAGCATTTCTTCAAAAAACTCGAACACACGGTTATCACTTGATCCACAATCACCCCCATCTCCGAAAAACATGCTCCTCCCCCGTCCTCCGATCCACGTGTCGAATCCACTTCCGACAATCTCCTCCCGAAACGCTCCCCCCTTTCCCCACCGCAACATGCAGAATCAGCACCCCACTTCCCACCGGCACATACGCGGACCTCACCACCCTCCTTCCTCCCAAACCCACCGCCGCCACCTCCGGCCTGCCCTTCCCGCCACCAACATGCTGACAAACCACCACCATTCCCCTCGCTCCCATCCTCACCTCCCTCAATATCCTCCCCGCATCCCTCCGCCTCCAATCCACCACCACCAAATCCACCCCTTCCAACTCCCTCATCACCTCCTCTGCCTCCCCGACCATCACCTCTACAGCGTCCGACCTCACAACCGCCGCATACTCCTCTGCGGCACTCTCATCCGGTAGAACGCACACATGCTGCCCGCAGGTATGCCGCGCTGCTTCCGATAAGCCGGCGCTCATCGTAGCTCCACTGCCTCTCTCCCATGCCTCGACAATAACCTTCGCGTTCCACCCGCCGGCCATCGCCGCCACGAGCTCGGCCGCGGCGCCATCTTCCTTTTCTTCCCTCTTTTGGGCCGCCTTCACCGTATCTATATAGGCCTTAAAAGCCATCTCTGGGCACCAAACAAGTTTCATTGCCAAATTTTTGTGCTCTTCTGAGAGGCAGAGAATGGGGTTTATATAATGCAACATGATATTTGTGGTAGGAAGCGTTGACAAAAGTTGGAGGTTGGAAAGCGGGCTAATTGTGGAAGGAAATTACGATGAATTGGACGACGGAGGTAATGGTTGACAAATTGTCAACGGGAAATTGATAAGGCGAGGGAATTAATAGTTCGCCGTACTTATCATATAGGATTGGACGGCAGGACGGCAGGTAGCTGACGGATCACCAGCTATGCGCCACGGGAGAATCGATTGGGCAATTAGTCAATTGCCTTGTGATAATCTTTGAGGTTCTGTTGCTGATATATTAACTTGTGAAATTCGCAAATGTCAATGTATAAATAAATATTTTTTTTATATGTCCTATTGCTTGTATTTTAAATCATTTGTTAAGTAAAGAAATTGAATACAAACAATTCTTTGTTGGATCTTTTTTTGTCTCGTTTTAGTTCAAAATAAAAAATTATATATAATAATTATATTATATATATGTATATATATGTTTTAATTATAGTATTTTGTGTAGTTATGTGGTTGTGCGACATCTATTTTACATAATTGATGTAGGCTCCAATCCAACCCTCTATATCTATTTTTTTTAATTAATTTAAAAGAACTAATTTCGAGTCAAACATGAACACATTATTCACGAACAATTTTGAACAAGCCGAATATGAGTTAAGCTTGAGCTCACTTATGCTCGGCTCATTTACACCCCTATACACACACACAAACACACACATACATTAATATATTAAATCATTCAACTATACACACACAAACACGCACATACATCACTAAAACAATTAAGGATAATTATTACTCATTTATAGGCTCTAGCATCACAAAACAACTTGCATATGACTGATGGCAGATTTTTTTTTTAAAAAAAAAAAACATGATGGTAAATTAATAATATCTTAATTCATATGTTTTTAAAATTAAAAATTAAAGTTGTTTAATCATATTTTTTACTTTTATAGTAATTTTTTAATGAATGGGATTTCTATTTATACAAATAAAACATCTAAATATTTTCAATATTTATACAAAGAAAGAGTTGACTTTTAAACTCTAAATAATGCTAGTCAAATAAATAAACATGTAAATGATAGTTGGACCAGGCAACTGGATTGAATTTTAATTGGCCAAAAAAAAAATGATGAAATTTCAATTAATATATAATTAAATAAAACAGGAAATTATCTCACAGTAATATCAACAATTTGGAACAAGGGGTGTGAACGAGCCGAACACGAGCGAGCCCGGGCTCAGCTCGTGTTCGGCTCGTTTATATTTCGAGCTCAAAAAGTGTGTTCGTGTTCGGCCCGTTTGCTTAGCGAGCCGAACACGAGCCGTTCACGAACAAAGAATCGTTTTGACAACCTTAATCACGTAGTCATAAGATGTTAATGATTGGGGCAAGATTTAAAAAATCATTTGAATCTACATTAATAATTTTTATTCTATTTTCTTCATTAATACTTTTAATTGATTATAAATCTTTGTAGCCTTGTAGTCAATTAATTTTTTTTAAAAATACTTTTAATTATAATTGATTAGTACTATTTCGAGCCAAAACGAGCCGAACGCGAACGAACAAATATTTTTTCGTGTTATTCGTGTTCGACTCATTAACTTAGCGAACGAGCCGAACACAAGCTATTCTCGAACAAGTAGTTTTGACAACCCTATTTGGAACTCGTTTTAATTACTTTTTAATTTTAATTTGTACAATGCGTCATGCGTGCGTGAGAAGTAATTTGATGATACAAGAAAATGCAAAGCAGAGAAATTTAATGTAAACCAGCTAAGGAGCCAAGGTCTCTCAACAAGTGTCAAATGGCTGTGCTAATCAATTACAACTTGCGCCTGAAAGAAAAATCAAATTTATCACGTAGAAGTTGCAAAAACTAATGCCGAGCACGTATAACACGAGCAAAAACTTAGCTAAAGTTTAATTTCTCCATCTGACATCCTTAATCTTAATTCTTATCATGGATACAAGACCTGATTAGCTAAATGCTCGGTAATCTCTATACCACCATAAACTAATCAATATCTTAATTGTAATATCCAAATCAATTCAAAGTCTTAACTAATCAAAAACTTTTCTCGCTATATTTAACAAATCTAAAATCATAATCAGAGTGCAGCTAGTCCCAGAGTTTATAAAAATGTCAAAATAACTTCAGATTATTTTAAAATTGAGCTCTAATAACTATCCATAGATATTATCTCAGCTTCAGATTAAAGAGTATGTAGACCATTTTGCATTTTTATAAATTATGACACTAAATCTATTTCATATAAATAGTTGGGAACTACTTTGACACTTGTATTCGTACATTTTTTTTTTCTTTTTTTTTGGAAACAATTGCCGGAGGTAGGGGTGTAAATGAGCCGAACACGACCAAGCTAAAACTCAACTCTTGTTCGGCTCGTTTATATTTCGAGCCCAACAAATGTGTTCGTGTTCGGCTCGTTTGCTTAGCGAGCCGAACACGAGTTGTTTACGAACAAATAGTCGTTTTGACAACCTTAATCACGTAGAAATAAGATGTTAAGGGTGGGGGCAAGATTTAAAGATTATTGTTTATGTTAAAACATCATTTGAATCTAATTTAATAATTTTTATTCTATTTTCTTAATTAATACTTTTAACTAATTATAATTCTTTGTAGCCTTGTAGTCAATTAAATCTTTTTAAAATAATACTCATCAATATATGTGTGTATGTGTGTGTGTCTATATATATAGATATAGATATAGTTAATGACTAATATTTCGAGCCAAACGAGCCAACACGAACGAACAAATCTTTGTTCGTGTTCGGCTCGTTTGCTAAGTTAACGAGCCGAACACGAGCTTCTTAATGAGCCAAACACGACCTATTTTCGAACAGCGAGTCGTTTTGACAGCCATAGCCAGAGGTTATGATAAGAGCCTCAAGCCACTCCATGTGCCTAAGCACTCGATCCCGCAGTGCAAGAGGCGGGATCAAACCCATGCCCCAGAGGATTACACTAGGCTGCACTACTTAAAAAGTAACGGCAAGCGTCACCCACTTGAACTCGCTATATATATATATATGCCTCGCATCCTGGAACAAAAAAAAAAAAAGCAAATTTATAATGAGGATAAAGCCTGTCGTCACTTGGTTTGAAATATGTACTGAAAGCAAAAGATTCATGCTTATCAGAGACTCGATGTATCTGACTGCTTATCTTGACAAATACGCGGTTGACATTTTACAATGCCAAATAAATGAATTATTTTAAGCAATTAAAAATTCGAGAAATGTCATTCTTGTATAACTGATAATCTAAAAAATCATTCCAATTCATTTAGAAACATGATTAAAATGTATACTTCATTACTACTGTTCATAGATATAAAAAATGTTCGTAGATAGTCAAAAATGCACATATAATGCTTTCTTAGGCTGCAATTCCTTGCGACATACGAAGATTTTTATGGCAACATGAAGCCGGCCTTGTCAAACATTTAGGTGTCGTAATAGGACGAGAGGCTTATTAAATAGTTATAATTGTATCATCAAGAAAAAAATACTATTTATTATATGGTGTTGAAAATTCTTTGATTTTTGTTTGTGTTGTGCAAAATTATCCGGCACAAAGCTAAGAAATTTTAGAGTAGTCACTAAATTTTTTATTGGAAACAACTTGAAAAAAATAAAAAATTTGTGGGCATAATCCAAATGAAATAATGTAATATGTAAGCGAGAATCAAGACGTTCGCTCGTTGCATCTATTAGAGAAAGCATAATTATAAAATATGAAATGATAGCTTGTTCTGTGGTAAATGGGGAGGAGGATGTTAAGAAAAATATTAAAAAAATGAAGACAGTTATGACACAGACATTACTTAATAGATGTTAATGTTACTAGTAAACAATATGTGAAAAATTGTAAATAGAATGAAACTCAACTCCTAAACATCTAGGAGCTTTTAGGTGTAAATGTTAGAATTTTATCAGAAAGTTTAAAGCTTAAAATACCGATAAGATAGCTCTTATAAGATGAGTGAACTCCTAGAAAGTTACACCAATGGGCAAAATCATGAGTCCATTAAGCCTAAGCGGACAATATATACCTCGATGAGTGAGAATTTGGCAATATTACAATTGGTTTCATACAATTAAATTAGCAAAAAAAAAGGAACTAAGTGTCAAATAAAATAAAGTGCTACACCAAGGGAGCCATCTCTTGAACCCTGGATCGGAAAAAATGCTACATAGTGAGAGCTACTTGAATCTGTAAAAGCACCTATAGAATCTTTTTTTCTTGAAGGATGATTCTAGGGTAAGAAACTAACCATGATATTAGTTACTTAATTGAAGAAAACTATAAGCCTTCTTAACTATAATAAAGTTGAACTATTAAACAGGGAGGTACATTTTGGTGCAACAGTTAGAATTTTATCAAAAAAATCCAAAGTTAAGGATGCACACATGAAAGAATTCTAGGTTTGGTGATCCTTTAGGAAGTAACACTAATGGGATAAAATCATAAAACCATTAGGCCAAAACAGACAGTTTCTTAATGAGTGAGAGTCCAGCCTACTACATATCAAATGTTGATGGTCAGGTAATGAGAATCGGACAACGATTGTCAAGCAACAATGAAACCTCTAAGCCCCTTCAATTTTCAATCTCCCTCATATGAATAAAGAAGGTCTATTGATAATTTATAGAAGAACATGTTTATAATGTTAACTTAAATACACTTCATCAAATGACCTTAGTTAATTCTCTTGATTATAAATAATTTATATATATCTAAAATACACTTCATCAAATGACCTCAGTTAATTCTCTTGATTATAAATAATTTATATATATCTAATTACTTTAATGATGTCATAATAAAGTCATCTAGACTTGATGGATTCCTTTTGTTGAGATCCTCATTTTTATTATAAGCTCTAAAAATTTCAAAATCATTTGATCATTCAAATACTATCATGAAGTTTTTAAACATGTTGTGCATTTTTTTATTTGGGATCATTTGGATTTCAATTTAAAACAATGTAATGCCATTGGGCTCATCTTATCGAAACACTTTTCTTAAAAAAATTGCCTCCTACAGGGTAGTCAGATCTATCCACTCATTATCTTATAGTAACCTCATAACTAGAAGTAAAAAATAATAAGATTCGCCTAGAATGTAGAGAAAAAAAATTCATTATATCAACAAAAAGAGAAGTAACAACTGAAAAAGGTTTATGTTTCAACAACTAACATATTATGACTTCAATGACTCTAGAATTGAGCCTACCCCATGCCTCAAGCTACCACTACGAATATTTGGAAAAATTTTCCCATAATATAGATTACACCACTTATGTTTCACATTAAACTTTTTGATCGTACCCAATATAATTGGAGTCACAAACTAACAAAAGAAAACAAGAAGAAAATGAAGGCAAGAAGTGTTATATGAAATATCTCATAATAAGCTTGTTCTTTCTCTATAAAGGCATCTTCCAATGAAAACAACTAAAAATTTACTACATAATATAGACACCTTTCCCTTCTCAGCATATAGAAATTTTCAAGTTCTAAAAGGCACATGAAAGCACAAGACAAGGCCCAAAATTTTAATGTAATGGATATAGGACCACAAAAATCTTATTTATACGGGATCAATGGTCAGTAGTAACTAATTAAGTTAACTCCCTTAACTTTCATTTTTATCCCATGTCAAAGGTGAGTTTCTTAAGCACGACCATTGTTGTTGACTTTTTGAATAGAACTTTGCTCGTTCAAAGCAGTGCAACTTATGCTATATTTAAATCCTCTGGCTTTGAGAAGTCACTCTTCAGAATTTCATCAACGAGGCCTTGAATGAACCATCTTCGTTTACAAATTTTAAATCTGAGACTCTTTACTTTCCCATGAGAGTTTGAAACATAATTATTCCAAAGGCATAGCAAATTTATGAACAAATAAATAACTCTTATTAATATAAAACAAGTATTAATCATCCCTAACATCTTATGACAACTCTTGATGTCCAATAAAAAATCAACAATTATCCTCACTCTGAACATCCAAATACTCTGATAATTTTCCATTGGATATGTAGTCATAAACAAGGAAGCACTCCCCTCTCTCCCTTGAGGAGCAGAATTCCCTTAAACAAACAATGCACTCATGCTGCACTTTTGTCAATATGTTTAAGTCCTTCAAAAACTCGGCTTCCTCAGATCTACAACTAGTATTGTTAATGTGCTTTCATGGTTCCATCCACAACATACCACTGTAAGTTGCAGAAAACTTACTCTTCCTAATCAAATTGGCCTCTGACAAATACTGAATTATGCATTCCACCTTCATTAAATTTCATCTAAGGTTCTATCAAACATCCTTCGAGATCTGAGCACCACACCAGTCATCAGCTAGAGGATCCCATCCACTGCAATACTCAAGTCAGACCAACGTAGAGAAGCCCACCTGTGGTGCATCTCATTCAGATGGCCACGGTTAATCTCCAACTCAAAAAACTTGTAGTAAATCAGTACTACATCAAAATATGCAATATCACACATAAAATAATGCTAGCAAGAGGACTACAACACATCACAATCCTAGGAATGCCTATGAGGTTTTGTAAATGCATGTCAAAGAGAGAATTGCAGTGTATAATTAAATTTTGATTAGGTATGATTGATAATAATTAATTTATATTGAAATCTTACTATTAATCTAGTTAATTTTTTATAATCTATAATTAAAATTTAGTGGGTTATATTATGTGATTCGATATTTAAATTAAATTTAGCCAAGTCATCAAGTTTAAAAGTAATCCATGTTATTATTTTATATTTGAAGAAAGATTTTAGTTGTAAAATATTTTATAAAAAATTATCAAAATATTATTTGGTTTGCCAAAATATAAACTAGGGTGCATTTTAAATTTATCAAGAAAAAGAATTCAATAAAGCATAATTATAAAAAGTGATGAATCATAGACATTAACTTCCAAGTAAAAGAAATTAAAATATAAAATCTTGAGGCCTAACCATTATTTTTAATTTTCCTACAAATTAAATTAACACTCATCCACTCAAACTTGAGTTATGGCTTTCACTGAAAGCTTTCATGAGCAAGGAGTTCAATTGCGACCGCGGTGGAAAAGGTTAGCTGGTGGCTGATGGTTCTGGTTTACATGATTTTCATTTGGGAAATTTACAAACTTAGCACGTCATTTTTACATATTTACGTATCTAACGCTCCAAGTTTTCTATTTACACTCGTAACAATTCGGTGTCAAAATATATATACTTGAAAATATGCAGTACTTTTGATATGACGTTAAGTGATCTACGGTCAGGATTATTTTCATTTTTTTAAAAAAAGAAAAAAAAATATGTGGGGCTCACCGAAATACATCAGGACCATAGATCATGTGATTTACGGTCCGGATCGGACACCGCACACAAGTTGCATGCGGTGCCGATCCGCATGGAATAATTTTTCGTAAATATGAAATTTATACATGAGACGTAAGAACATAAGAATTACGAGGCATGTATGTAAGTGCCCCTTTTCATTTTGATGAACATGCCACAGCATCTAAAGAGTGTTTTACTAAAAAACAACTTGATTAATTTTCAAAAATAAGAAAATAAAAATAAATTAAAAAATGCAAATCAATTTTTTTAATTTGATCCTAAATAAAATTTTAATTTAAAAAATAATAATAATAATTAAAAATATTATCCTAATAGTGCTCAAATGCATTGATCGCACTGAGAGTAGATTGTCAATGAAGCACGAGAGCCTATGGATGAGATGGTTGGGTATTTCTTCCCGCACCAAAAAATCTCATGTGCAAAACTTGCCAAAACACCTCAACCCCCTCAATTCATGCATAGATATGCAAATACATAAGAATTATGTGATATTATGTTAAGATTAAGAAGTATTTATATGCATACCGCCCAACTTCTATAAATTTACATAGCTAACACCTAAACTTTAATTCTTGCATTTACAAGCCCAAACCATGCAAATCAAAACCCCCAAAAAAAACCACTATTTACAGAAAATTAAGTATATCTTTTCATGCATAAGTGAACCGCTATAAATGTGAAAATTACTGTTTAGGTATTAGCTATGCAAATACATTGGAATTATGTCGTATATATGTAAATCTTCTGAAACAGAGCACCAGAACTCATAAATTTTACAATTATAACTTCGAACTGAACTGGAACAGCTCTTAGTGATATTGTTAAGTTGTTCCATTTTAATTTTAACCCATTACGGCATGAACAAGGAGTCTTGTGTATACTTTCAATCTAACTAAAAATCAGGTTAAATATGATTTATCAAACCCAGTAAATTTAATTGTCAGTGTGACGGCGATGAACTTGTGAGCGGCTGCCGGAGAAAATTATTAAATCCATCTCACAATCAAATTTATTAAATTTAGATTTACATCCTGAAAAGACAAAATGAGGGAGGAAAAGTCTACAACAACAACAACAAAGCCTTAATCCCACTACTTGGGGTCGGTTACATGAATCATTTTTCTCCATTGCATCTTATTTAGTGTCATATTTTCATTTAGTTCTAGTAAATTAAGATCATTTTTTATACAATAAGCCCAAGTCATCCTAGGTCTACCTCTGTCTTTCTTAACACAATTTGAATCTAAAACATCTACTCTCCTAATCGGATCATCAGATGGTCGACGTTTAATGTGACCAAACCATCTAAGACGACTTTCTCTAATTTTGTCCTTCACAGGAGCTACACCAATCATAGCACAGATATAATCATTTCGCATTTTGTCCCTAAGTGTAAAGCCACTCATCCACCTAATCATTCTCATCTCGGCAACACTTGCTTACTATTATGTTTCTCTTTTAAAGGCTAACATTCAGTGCCATAGAGCATTGCAGATCGCCACCGTCTTATAAAATTTTCTTTTCAGTCTAAGCGGTACTTTTCTATCACACAAAAGGCCCGAAGCACTCCTCCACTTCAGCCAACCAATTTGAATTCTACAATTAACATCCCCATCTATATCACCATCGCTTTGAACAACGGAGCCAAGATATCTAAATCGATCACACCTTTTAATAATTTGATCACCCAATGTCACACTTCTGTCACTAGAGCTACTACTACTAAAATTACATTCCATGTATTCAGTTTAGTTCTACTTAAATGAAGGTCTTTAGACTCCAATATAGACCTCCATATTTCAAGTTTTTCCTGGGCTTTTTCTCTCGTTTTATCCACGAGAAGGATATCATCGGCAAAAGCATACACCAAGGTACATCCTCCTGTAGATGCCCAGTAAGACCATCCATAACTAAAGCAAAAAGATAAGTCTGACGGAGAATAATTTCGCTTTAACGGAGCAGTAGATTTAATTTTAGTTTTTTAATGTTTGTCTAGATTTACACTAATTTTTTTTTAAATTATGATACCAAGCGCTACCTAAGAGTGGCATCCTGCAACAACCATAGCTTTAGAATACGGCCCATAAATGTATTTAACAAGCCGTGAAGGGAACTTCGGTGTCAACAAATAGGTCTTTGTGGCAACATTTTCTCTATTTCTTTTATGTTTTTCTTTAACACATCAATCTTGATCCTATGAAGTTCAAGATCAAGAAGTTCGATGGCCAAAGGGTTTTGGCCTTTAGTGAACCAAGATGTGTTATGTTATTGCACAACACGGACTTAAGGCAAGAGATTGAGATATATGGAGAAAGCGTATACTTTTATAAGTATGTCTAGATTATAAAGGTGTCAACCTAAAGCTTAGATCATGAAACCAAGGTCATGATATATAAACCGCTCAGAACAGATTTCTCCACAAGTCAAGAGTTGTTTGATAGTCTCACTAAATCAGCAGTTACTAAACTAACCAATATAAAAAATTAATAAATAACAAAAAAATGTCATCAAAGTCCAAATTCTCAACCACTTTGTAGCCAACCTTATCAAACAAGAGGCATTTGACAAAGCTAGAATAACAAAAAAAATTTTGGGGAGCTGCACACCAAAGAGGCATCAAAGGGATGCAATAGTTTTGTATGGGCCGGTTATAAAACTAGCCAAAGAATCAGATCATAGAACATATTCTTCACACTATCTCTCAAGCTTATGATGCAACGATGTTGCACTATAAAGTAGTATGTTGTTTCTCACATTCAAAACATGCGACACCTCTGACATGTATTAGGTATTATTTCATCTGTATGCCAATTAAGAACTGAAAAAAAAATATTGGACACGAGTCAAACATTTATGTGACGAAAAACTTTCTTTCTTCTTATTATTCAATTGAAAGCATATATTACATATTTATACACTCTATAAATTCTCTACACTAAAATAGAAAGAATCTTGTAATTACATCACATCTAATTAGGTTGTCTAATATCAAGTTTCCTAATATACAATATTCAAATTTATGAGTTTCCATAACACTCCTCTCAAGTTGGAGCATGGACATTTATCATATCCAACTTGTTACAAATATGAGTTGCCCTAGCTACATTAAGGGTCTTTGTGAAGATATCCCCTAAATGTTACCCAATCTTCATGTGAGCTATAGAAATTAGATTCTGTTGAATCTTTTCGCAAACAAAATGACAATCTACATAGTTCGTTCATGAAAAACAAGATTCGAGGTAAAATGGATTGTATCTTGGTTATAACAGCACAACTTAGTTGGAACTGTCATCTTAAACTCATCTTGGTCAAGAGTTGAGATACCTACATCAATTCACTTAAAGCTTGTGTCATCGCCTATACTCAGATTCAACACAGGACCGTAACAGTACAATAAGTTGCTTACTCTTCCATGAGACCAAATCACCACTTACAAAGACATAATATTTAGTAAAAGATCGTCAATCAAACTTTGAATTTTTCCAATCTGCATGAGAGAAATAATCAATATTTCTATACACATGATCGTGATATAAAATACTATCCAAGAGCTCCCTTGAACTAACATAGTATTTGTTTAAAGTTGGCTAATGATGAACTGAGGAAGACATAAACTGACTTATAGTGTTAATTGAATATGCAATTTTAGGATGAGTTACTATGAGGTAGTTTAATTTTCCCATTAATTTTTATACCCTTCGGGATTATTAAAAATCTCTCCATCCTTGGTAAGTTATTGATTAGGAAGCATCGAAGTACTGCATGGTTTGACCACTATATTCTCAATTTTTGCTAACAAATCCAACACATACTAATGTTGAGATAGAAATGCACCCTTCCTGCTCCTTGATACCTCAATACCCAAGAAGTACTTTGGTATTGAATTGATTTTGAAGAAATCATTTCAATGATAAGATTCTTTGCATATCGCTTCCAAAAATAATAATAATATCATCAACATAAAACAACAATAGAATTATTCCTAAAGCGGATTGCTCATAGAATATAATGTGATCATTTCTACTTTTCTACATCCCAAACCATTTTGCTGATTGGCTAAATTTTTCGAACCATAGTTGAGGGCTTTGCTTCAATCCATACAAAAACTTCCGAAAGCTTAATTTCTCAAACTCCCCCTGAACAACAAACCAAGGAGGTTGCTCCATGTATACCTCTTCCATAAGAACACCATGCAGAAAAGCATTCTACACATCTAGTATTATTCATTACAAATAAGGATAGGAGTAGGCAATGTGAAATCAACTTAGCTACAAGAGAGAATGTGTCCAGGTAATTGATTCCATAAGTTTGGGCGTAGCCCTTAACAACCAACCAAGCATTAAGACGAGCTTCAAATCCACCAGATCGAAGGTTAACTGTAAAGTCTCACTTATAACCCAACTACCTTCTTGCCAAAAGGTAGTTAACTAGTTCTCGATTTCTATTACCAATTAAGGCAGTCATCTCATCAAACATCGTTGTCTACCACCCATAATGGGCTCGTGCTTGCTAAACAGATCTTGGAACCATAACAGAGTCAAGAGAAGGAATAAACGAGCAATAACTAGAAGATAAATTTATATGGTTAACAAAAGAGAAAATGGGATAGACACATTGGCATTTACTTCTTCAAAGAGGAATAGGTAAATCAAGGTCACTGTAAAGAGGATCTACCGAGGAAGATTACCCTAGTGCCAGAATAAAATCTGGGGAACAATGTCTTCTCGAGTAAACATTAATAATAGGCGGTCTAGGTTAAGGCACAAGAGAAGTTGTAGTTGGATCTAAACATATGATGTGATATATTAACAACTCATCAAAATCTTGTGAAGAATGCTTAAGAGGATATAGCACCTCAGTCACAAAAAATTGTATTTGTTCATGAAAGGTGACATCAATAGAAATCATGTAGCTATTTAAGAGAGGAAAAACATTAATATCTTTTCTGCAGACAAGAATATCACAAAAAGACACACATTAATGTCTTAGAATCCAATTTAGAAACTTGTGGGTAGGACCGTCAAAATGGCTCATTGTTTGCAAATAGCTTGTGTCCGGCTCGTTAAGTACATCATGTTCGATTAATTCGATAAGCAAGAAGGTCGAACACAAATAATTTTTTTGGGCTCAATATATAAATGAACTAAACACGAAGAAAGATTTATTTGTTTTTGTTTGGCTTGTTTCAGCTTGAAATAATTATATATATATATGCAATGCTACAAAGATTTATAATCAATTAAACTTATTAATTACAAAAATAAAATAAAAAAATATTAAATTCTATTTAAACGAATAGTTTAATATTAATAATAATATTTAAATCTTGCCCCTATATTTAACATTCTACGGCTATAAGACTAAGACTGTCAAATGGCTCTTTGTTCGCAAACAACTCATCTTTGGCTCGTTAAACAATTTTTTTTTACGCTAGATTTTTTAATGAATCGAACACGAACAATGAAATTTTTTAATGAGCCGAGTTTGCCGAGCCTGGGCTTGTTTACATCCCTACTTTTTGGTGAGTATCACGAGCAAAAAAAGCACACCAAATAAGTGTGGTTCAATAAAAAAGAGAGTTGATTAGAAATAAAACTTGATAGGATGTTTGGTTCTATAAATCAATGGAAGATAATCAGCTGATCAAAAAACATGCAATAAGCTGCATCAACCCAAAACTATTTAGGCACATTCATTTGAAAAAAAAGAGCTACAAATGTTTTAAGAAAATATCCATTCTTCCTTTTAGCTATTCTTTTTTGGGATGGAGTATCAAATTGATGAAGCATCTACATAAAATATTCTTTGACATTGTTAAAATTCAGAATCTTAACAAAAACATTGAATTGAGTTTTAATTTCGGTGTAAAAAAAAATTGAATGTGATAGCAACTAAGCACAAGATTTCATGAAGTGAAGTCGAGGCATATGAGAAACATTATTCATATATGTGACAAAATATCAAATTCAATTAAATAAAATAGAACAAGATCTCCACACATCAGAATGAACCAACTCAAAATTATGACTTAATCTTTTATTAACTCTCGAGACAGAATCAAAACAAAAGGTATTTAGCAAATTTACAATAGTCATAATCTATAAATGATAACTAATGAAACTAAAGAAATAAATTTTTCAGCATTGAGAGTAATGGATTTCATAATCGACAATGGATCACAAAAGAAAATAAGGTGTTGGAACATGTAGCGAGTCGAGGTACCTCATTATAAAAAATGTATAGCTGCTCTGATTCTCGTCCTTTACCAATAATCTTCTTCATCATAAGATTCTGAAATAGAAGATGGTCGAGAGATAATAAGATACAATAATTAAGAGCACATGTAATTTTGTCAACATAAATAAAATAAAAAATGAATTGAGGTTAACTGAGAACATAAGTTAGAGACAATATCGGTGCAATATTGATGGTGTCAGAACCAAAAACATTAAAAGAAGATATATCTAATAAAGTGATAGAAGACAAGTGCTTATGAAAGAAAAAAAAAGAGTTTTAGATTACCTGTCATTTAATTTGTAACACCGAACCAAACACAGTGTGGAAGAGGAAAGAAGAACAAGAATCATTGTTACCTGAATCAACAAGAGTAGTGAATGGGGATTTCTCGGATGCTTCCTGAAATTTAATGAACATAGCATATTCATCTGCAGAGATCGAGAATGTCTTAACCCGGAGAGGTCTCACTAGTAGTGACTATATGAGATGACTGTGATTTAGACCATTTATGGTTCTTTTTGAGCAACTTATGATATGTTATCTTAGTATGACAAGTTTCATGACAGAAATAGCACTCTACATTCGACCCTTGATTTCCAAATTTTGGAGTTTCACTTCTGTAATTTTTCTGAGATTGGGGTTTACTGATGTCTGTTTTTTTCTAACAAGCAAAAACACTAGGTTATTATATAGATGTGGCCTGAAAAATTTGAATCATACACACTACCTAGTATAGGTTTCCCTCGGAGTAGTACAATCAGGGTCAGATGAGATCTATGATTTGACACTATCATCCTAAGAGTTGAGGCAAACTACAAAACACACAATAGCTAATTGTTCTTTTTGAGCCTAATGAATCCGAACATCAGTGTTGAATGACAATAGTACGCTCAATGCTTCATACACACATTTAAAGTGCAAGTGATATGTGTTAAGTTACTAATCATATCGTACAGCTCGATAACACTCATTGCATACATAAACTATTTTAGAAATATTCTATCACAGAAAATACAAACACCAATTCTTACATCGCATCTTTAACATTGTCACAACGAGTAACATGAACAGATTGATTAGAATCGATAGAGTTATGTATTTGTATCAATAGTTGGGCGTCCACTCCAATTTGCTCTGAATAATTGGACACAGTCTCAGTAGGGGGACTATCAATGAGATGGCTCTCTTGAAAAATACTTCTTAAATAGAATCTCATAATTTTATTCTAGTAAAAATAATTGATATCATTTTAACTTTTCATCAGTAAATATAGCCAATGATAAAACCAAACCTATCACAAGGTGTTTGTGTTCATCGGCCATAATCGATGTCATTCAATGTTGAAGGACCAATTGCCAAAGCAGTTGAAGACAAATAACTTGATGACCCACAGTTTAATGATTGTCAAATACAACAACAACAACAACAACAAAGCCTTAATCCCACTACGTGGGGTCGACTACATGAATCCTTTTTCTCCATTGCGTCCTATTTAGTGTCATATTTTCATTTAGTTCTAATAAATTAAGATCATTTTTAATACAATAAGCCCAAGTCTTCCTAGGTCTACCTCTGCCTTTCTTAACACAAGTCGAATCCAAAACAATGATTGTCAAATAAAGGAAAAAAATTTGAACCTAAAAAGTCAAGCAAAAACCAAACACAGCAACCGAGGAAATTGACCTAAGCAGACCAAGCAGACAACAAAACAATGCAATCGAGAAAATCAACCTATGCAGATGTCGACAAAGCCAGCATGATCCCAAGCCAAAGAGGAACGATGACATCGTTGATGAATTGCTTCTAGATGAAAAAGAAGCTGACAAGAAGTCAATGCAGATGAAGCTTTGATCAATGCCCTAATCCCATAACAGGAAGAGGATGCTTTGATCGAAGCAGATGAGGCCGCACGATGCAAACAAAATCGTTGCAAGTTAAGGTTTCATTCGCTTCGACGAAAGACATGGACAATTGAAGAAGATGCTCTAACGAACGACGCAACGATTGATGCTGATGAAGAAGATCGATGCGGACAAGGCTGCACTTGAGTGCGGGGAATGAAGTCAAACCAAGGAAACAACTAGCCATGCGTAGCTCTGATACGATGTGGCAAAAAACCTCTTTTCTTCTTATTTTCAATAGAAAGCATATATTACAAATCTATACACTCTCTCAACTCACTATATTAGAATTAGCTCTAATATAGAAAGAATTCTGTAATTAGATCTCTTCTAATTAGATTGTCTGATATTATGCTTTCTAATATAAAAGATTCAGATTTATGAATTTTCATAAAAATTTCAAATATGAGTGTTCTTGGTGGCTAAATTTAAACGCTAAATTGGAATACTAAATGTAATTTTATTTTCTTCAGCCACTTTTCCTTCACAAGAGTGCCTGCGTTTTGCTCACAAAGCATCATATGCCCAAAATGTGAGGGCATTTGTCAATTAATTTTTGTTTTCTATATCAAATAATATCTATGAGCAATGACAGAATTGCTTTTTCCCTTTTTTTGTATCATTAAATATCATAATGTTTTACATCATTGTA
Source organism: Phalaenopsis aphrodite (assembly GCA_003013225.1). NCBI lineage: Eukaryota > Viridiplantae > Streptophyta > Magnoliopsida > Asparagales > Orchidaceae > Phalaenopsis > Phalaenopsis aphrodite. The sequence goes on from NEWO01000096.1 coordinate 243,483, forward strand.
ATTTTGGATGATTTACATATGTAGCACTCAATTCTTATGTACTTACATATCAAACACATAAGCTTCAATATTACATATATGCCACCCTACCTATGCACGAAAAGGTGTATTTCACTTTTTAAAAGTTAAAGAAGTGGTACACTCGATTTGATATTAAAAATTTGGGTGGTTTATATGTAAAAAAGTAAAGCATAAGTGCTAGACATATAAATACATGGGAATTGTGTGGCATGCATTTAAATGCGTCAATAATTGTTGAGTTTTATGAAACCTTCCATATTTTATTTAATTTGTGCAATCACTATACAATAATTTTAACAATTTTAAAAATATAAATTACATTGTTGAATCAAAATTTGTTAGTGCCCTATACTCTTTATAACAAATATGACAGATGTTTGTAATATGTAAAATCCATATCCCCATGTCGTTATGGTGCATAATAGCATTCAAATTATGTTCAACCAAATCTTGGTAGTCTATAAATTATGTGATCTTCTCCTTCCTTGATTCATTAATAGGATCAGAATGATAATCACCAAGTTTGATCATTTTTTGAGGCAAAGAAAATTCCCAAAAATATAAAATCAAGTATAACAACCCCCTTCTACATATATCAATCAAAATTTCAACCAGCCAGCCATTAATGAACCAAAAGCAAAGCAGGTAAACAAGTCTCTAAATTGATATAATTATATGAGGCATTGCCCTACCAATGGGCCCTATAGACCGATCAAAATAATGCCACGGTTGGTCAGCCATCAGGCAGGAATTTCTTATTTGATGGCATCATCAATCACAAAAGCTTTCTAGGATTCCTCACGCTGCATATTGTTTATCCGAACTAAAAAGTCTTGGAGGAGGCACACACCGGCCAGGGTGGCAAACAACATTCAGCTAGGCACCGACCCCAATACAAAATGAGGTGAAGAACGCCAGAAAATCTTTCAAAAAAACCATACCCGCATCAGCCTATTCAACAGCTACAACCAAACACTAGCCATTACCCCTTCGTCATGTGATGAAATAAATTTTGTCAACTCTCTCCCATTTGAAATGGGCAAAAACTGCTTCTTCTAGTATAACTAATCATTTGAGTAAATGGAATGCGGTGAAAGTCTTGGCGAATGAATTAATAAACATTATCATGCAATCCCTCTGGTTAAACATCGTTACCAGGGGGGGTCAAGCTTTCATAAATATTAAAATAGTTCTCAATCACAAGTGACTTGATACTCCCTCATTGACAAAAAAAGGCCCATTGGATCTAGTCAAACAAAATCCAACCAAGCAAAATTATTGTAAATAGCGACTCAGCAGATCAATTTAACCGACATTTAGGGCCAACAAAATGACCCATCCAACAAATCCAAGTAAAACGCCTTATTAGGCTCATTTTATTTCCATCTTGATTTGTATTTCACCGGTTTCTAATAAACTCGGCCTATCTTCCAGTCATCCGTGCTTGAGGCTAATGAGTCTTGACAAGGCAATTTCAACAATTCACTCAATCTACTTCGTTTTATGTGATGCTGTGCAAATCAATAAGCAATATATATATAATATTTGGGTGAGTTGAGGTGGCACTATCGTGGTTAAGCTTTCCAAAAACATAACCTACTTTCCCAATTGAGCCCTAAGCAAAGAATGCCAATGTAACACTGATTCTTTTAGTCGCATGCCAAACTAACAAGGCATGGCTCAAACTAAAAGACCACGATCCTCCTTCAAGTTATCATAATGTTTAGCTAAGCTCACTGTGGTGATGTTCTACACGACTCCATCCTAGAGCAACAGCCAAAACATCCCCACTAAAACAACGATACTAACAACTCGACCAATGCTAAACTATCAGGACCACTAAATGACCACAATTGTGGAGTAAATTTTTGTTGATCAAATAAAAATATTACAGCAAGATAACCTAAAATAGGATAGTAAGAACTCCTCTCTCCAAATAATCGACTAAAGCATGTTACTTAAGCATCTCCTAGATTTTCTAATCAAACTTGGCAAAAGGTCTCCACAAAACTCCATTGCGCATTCTATCACATGAAACCAAGTAAAAAAAAGGAAAAATTTCTACATTCCACCCTAAAATAAAATGAATATTATTATGCAATGTATATGAGCATTCATAGTCCTTATGACTCACAGAACTTTATGAATTTTTGTTGCTTTAACAAAAATTATAATTGTTTTTCTAATTTCCAGAAAATTTTTATAGACAGGAGGGCTACCACCAACGACTCCACCAAGCCAACAATTGAGGTGAACAACCAGCTCAGAGGAATCATCCTCACATATGTTAGGCGAAAGAAGATCACTAACCCAGGATGAAAATAAAAAGGATAAAAGTACCATAAAAGCTCTCCTACCATCAGAAACAATATGAAGAATACCCACTACGCAATCTCCACACCATGCCTGCCTTTTCAGCAAATAATAGACTAGCTTGAAAAAGTTGCAAGGTGGGGACCAGTGTAGAAATGAGAGTGGACATAAAAAGGGACACTAGTGTAGGATGCTCGCAAGGCATGACATCAATCACTCGTAGATAGTGATAGCAAGACCCTAAAAATTTCAAGCAGCGAGCATGCTTAACACACAAGTCATGCCTCAACAAGAAGCCTCTCTCCTATTTCTAGAGGAGAGAGAACGCACTGATAGCTCCACCCATCCTATATTAAAGGAAAACCAATTATCCAGCAACAACGAGAAAATCTGATGAACAGAAACCTGTCAAATCAATTGCTCAAACATTGGGTTTATCAAACAGAATCTTTCAAAAACATCAAACATCTCTCAACAAAAAGAACTCTCTAGAAGCAACAAATGCCACCCAACCTAATTTCTAGTAAAATATATACGTATGAGAAAGACGCTATAACAATTATATCAAGCAAGAGTTAATGCGATGATTAGAAATCCCAAGATAATATTGTTACTTTTCTACCATAAGTTTTGGAAAGATAAGACATCAATTCAACCTCCGTCACATCTAGTCATTATAAATGTTACAAAACGTTGAAAATTTCGACCCACCATAACATTGAGGAACTCACAAACAATGCAAGTCCTATGGGACATTGGAATGCATGCAAAAAATAAGGAGTGGATGCCATTCCCTCATTTCAAAATTCTCTTATACCAGTATTAAGGCTTTGTGAGCTAATAGACTAGACATGTCTGATTGATCACAACATCTTCAAAAAAAGAGAAACTTATAATCGAATAGATTTTGAAAACAGAAAATGCTGAAATTGGAAGTTTAATTTCCCATCTGAATAATTACCTAAAGAGTTCAAAATAAAGGAAAAAGTGCAATGTCACATTTACCACACTCAGCCATCCAAGCATCATACCTAAAGGATGGACTTATGATGCTTCGAATCCCAATATCATTTTTCTATCAATTCGCCTACAAAGCAGATTCTAGGAAAACTCACAGGTGAAAATTTCTATAAACCACATATTCCTTTTTACGTTGGATCACACCAATTTGATTAACACTAGCCTATCAAACAATCTTCTTCAAATTAGCATTAGCATGCGGCTCGACTTTATCTTTCTAACACCAACCAATCAGCTCATTCTCATGGTCCGACATTGATGGCCTCCCATCAATAATTGTAGGCATTGGCATGCACTAATGTGTGCTCGCCAAGTGGTATCTCCTTGTATGTTTTAAGATCCCCTCCTCAATATTTTTCTAATATTAAGGACCTTGAAATAATCCACATAACAAATTATGACATGTAATACATTGTATATTACTAGAGTGGCATGTGATCCTATGTCACCGTTATCCCTAAAAAACCTTGCTAACATTTACAAAAACCAGCTTAGGCCTATAAAAGTGCTCGTTATGGGTTTGGGTTGGCTGGAGGTTATTATACAAATTAGATCATGGAGACGCAACACTTTCTACCACAGCTATGTATCCACTTTCCCCTAGATATGTAAGAGTGAGAAAATTTGTCTTAATTCTTAATAATAGTAAACACCCTTAACTACTACAAAGCCGCATCTCTGCTCTAGTGCTCCCTCTCCCACATCACTCATTGGCATCTTCCAAGGGGAGAGATGAGATATTGGGCTGCAATAATAACCTGTTAAGTTATAATTAACTTAACTATAACAAAAAAGAAATGAATTTATCTGTAACAATATTTGTGCAGCAAGTGTCGTTCGATCACCAATCCCGCCGCCCATAGGAAAGTCTACAAGGGCTTATCCGCTCATTTCTTTCCAATTCGAACTCGAAAGAGGACTGGCTCTCTCAATGAGAGCCAGAGAAGAAGAAAGAAAGAAAAAAGAAGAAGAAGAAGCAGAAGAAGAAGAAGGTGAAGAAGAATGAGAGAGTGGTACAAGAAACTCCAAAACAACAAGAGTGAGGTACTTACCACGCTCAAGGAGCGAGGTACTTACCACACTCGAGAGATGCCTCATTCCTCTATCTCCACACGAACCGAGTGCATAAGGGCTGGAGCAGCACGGGGAAAAACTTCTTCTTGTGGGGGACGTTCAATCGAGCACCTAAAGGCTTGAGCGGCTCCGTTGATTGCCACGCGCAGCAAATGGAGGGAAGAAAAGACCAAACAAAATCACGCATGAGACATTTGCGGGTGTGAGCAAATCAAACAGGATAAGGGTTTTATGCGCCCTAATTTATCATCAAAGAGGTGGGTAGGAGGCGAGCGGCTCACACAAGCCCCCACCCATTTCGTTTCCAGTGTGAGGGAGGAAGGGAAAGATTGTGCAGAAGAAGCCCTATCAAGAACTTAAGGATATGTTTCAATGAAAAAAAGGCTTGACAAAGAGGTATTAAGGGCTTAAGGTAAGAAATTTTAAGTACTTAATTTTAAATAATTGAAATTTCCAAAAACCCTAGATTAAAATTTTTAGCATAATTAATTAATGTAAAAATAAATTAAAATTTTAAGATCCCTAAATCCTAAGTTTTGAAGCTTAATTACATTTCTCTAACTACAAACATGTTACATGCCTTATTAGAAAGTCACTAAAATTGATGATTTAACTAGACAAAAGACAAATGAAAATTGCATACATAATTATGTCAGAATTCATGAGAAAGAAAAATAAAACTGATAGAGGATAATATGGGCTAATTTGTTATACTAGATGCACTTAAGAACAAATTTCACCTGAGGAATAGAACAGTACACTTCATATTACATTGTAAAGATGAATAAATATGGTTTTATTTTACAATAATTCTGATTATTTATGAAAGCAATTACATATGTTTTTACTATTTCCAACATTTCTTTTAAAATACAAAAAATCATGTTTTTAAAATGTTGAATAGAAGAAAAGAAATAAAATTTGACATATGCATGCGCATGAGAGTCACCTTTGGATAGTACAACAGAGGAATGTAATATACTCGTGCACGAAAATGAAAATGAAAATGAAAAAAGATATCTACATTTATGGTGAGTTGAAAAAGATTAAACATGTATTTTTTAAAATATATGTTTAGCAGTTGACTCTTAATAATGAAAAATGTAACATAAATAAAGTAAAGTAAATAAAATTATCTTATTTATTGCTTTCTTTTAACTTCTCATAGTTTTTTTTACTGTTTATAATATTTTTACTAAATATTTTAAAAATAATAATTATTATAACTTAGAAACATTTGCCCATTGAGCAGTTTAACTCAAACATTCATTTACTAACATTGAAAATCAGTTTCAGACTTGATGGATTTTAGAGAGTACATGTACAAGCATCGAGGAGCGTAGGCTCATAGGTATTACATGTTAGTTTTTATTTTCTATCAAGTGTAGATATTTAAATATTTGTATGAACTTGTTGCAACTTGAAATTTAATAAATAAAATAGCACCTTTGTGTTTTAAATTTCATTTTATCATGAAATGAAACAGTTAGATAGTTTTCCTCTATTCAACTCACAGTTCCCACCTTGAAAGGTAGCAGAACTAACTAGGCAATTACACAGCTAGAAGAACTAATTAAAGATATGGAATGTTTGTAGTTATCAGCAGTGGTACCAAATGATGAAAGTTTTACACTGTTAAATCATATGCTTATTCAACAAATTTTGAAGTATATAATAAGAGATGCATAACCACATGATGTAGAGTTTTTAAAAAAATTAAACAAGTTGAATGTATCTCAGATTGAGAAATTTGAGATCAATGAAGAAAAATTGTTGAGGCGTGAGAATAAAATTTGTATTTCTGATGCAAATAATTTACGTGAAGAAATTGTGCATCAAGCACAATATTCAGGATACACTATACATCCATGAAGCAACAAGATGTATTAGGAATTGAAATGTTTATTTTAGTAGATAGGGTTGAAACGTAATGTAGCAGAGTTCGTAGCAAGATGTAATACTTGTCAAATGGTTAAAACTGAGTATCAAAGGTCTGGTGGACAGTTACAAGCATTGCATATACCAGAGTGAAAGTTGGAGAAAATTGCTATTGATTTTATAATTAAGCTACGTAGACCAAAGCAAGGTCGTCCTGTCATAGGGGTGATTATTGATCGTCTGACTAAGCTTGCACATGTCTTGCTTATAAGACAAATAGATTATGTAGATGAGTTGGCTAGAATTTATGCAAATAAAATTGTATGATTGCATGGATCCTAAAATCAATTGTTTAAGATAGAGATAATAGATTTACTTCCAAATTGTTAAGAAAAGTTCAAGAGGCTTTGGGCACTCAACCGGCGTTCAGTACAACTTTTTATCCCCAGAGAGATGATCAATAAAAAAAAAATGATCCAAATATTAAAACATTTGCGTAGACTTTGTGTACATGATTTTGATGGAAGTTGAGAAATGTATATACCTTTGACAAAATTTGCTTACAATAACAGCTTCCAGATCAATATTGATATGACTCCTTATGAAGCCTTTTATGGAAGAAAATGAAGGACAGTTTTTTGTTGGGCAGAAACGGGTGAAAAAAAAATAATTTGTGTTGAGTTAGTTGATCAAGCTACTTTGAAGATTTGATTGAACGTGACAGGTTGAGAGTAGTTCAAGATAGGTAGAAGAAGTATTATAATGCTAAGCACCAATCAATTGATTTTCAATTAGGATATTTTTTTTTAATGCAAGTCCTATGAAAGGTGTTAAGCGATTTGGAAAGTTTGAGAAGTTGAGCCAAAAATATATTGGTTCGTATAAGATTGCGGAGAAGACTGGGAAAGTTGTCTATTATGAGATACATGTTTTTCATATCTTTACTGTGGAAATATATTGTTGATGAGGCCAGCAAAATTGTTACAAACCCCATAGATACTCAACCTAGCCAGACATTTGTGGATGAACCAGAAAGAATCACAGATTATAATGTGAAGCAACTCAGAAATAAATAGATTCATTCTTTTCGTGCATTATGAATGCACGAGACTGAAATAGATGCTACTAGGGAGAAAGAATCTAAGGTATGAGATCTATTATTGTAGTCTAAATTTTGATGACTAAATTTTTATAAGGAGTAGAGATTATAATAATAGCATGTTAAGTTATATTTAACTTAACTATTAAGAAAATGAAACGAATTTACTTGTTATGACAATGTGAAGCAGGTGTTGTTGGATCATCAACAATTCCCGCTGGGTAATTCCAAACTCCCGGGTCGGATCGTGACATAGGCACACAAGTAAGATATATTATTTAGCTATATTTATCTTCAACAAAGTTATACGCCTTATCATTTATTAATATATTACTCAAATATATTATTTTCTACCACACATCAAACACCTTCATTCTGAGCAGGTCCAAACATCATAAATCCAAGAAATATATGTCTCGTTTGAAACTATAACGAACAAAGTTAGGCATATCTTGTCTTTTATCTTTAATATATCAAGCATTTTTTGCGACAAAAAAATCTATAATACCAGCCTATAGATAATTAAGCTCACATTCATCTCGATCCTTTCACAAATACGAAGCAGACCATTTTATTTATGATTTTTGTTCAGATATATGTGACCATACCTTAGCAATTTGGTTGTTAGGGATTGTGGTACCCTAAAGGACACTCTCACAAAAGTTAGAACTATGAACATTGTCATGGTAAGGTTTATGAAACTATGTTCTTTAACGAGAAAGCATCAATATGGACAAGTGTTGCTTTTACAACATCCTCCAATCTAAATTACAGAAAAACAGCTTGACAAATCATAATACTTGCCAGGTTGCCTCTGAACCAATAGCTTAAGGAACTATAGGTTGAACTAACTTAAAATCAAAATAATAAAGCATAGAATAAATGTCTCCCGCAAAGAAAGATGTAGACAGAAGTTCATGGTAACTACAAAAGATTTCAAGGAACAATGTAAAACTTAAAACTTCGAAAAAAACAAATGAATTAACTGAAAGTTCCTTGAAAACAATAATCAAATTTCCACATGAGGCAAAACCAGTTTTGAAAAGAATGATATCTACATCAGTTCTGAAATGAATGATATATAACTAAAATAAGCTACATCTTTAACATAAGAAAATATGCTTAGTAGAATGCACGATGGACAGTTGTAGCACGTTATAACCAACACTTGATAATTCCAGGCCTTCCTTTCCTGCTTCCACCCATGAACTTTAATACAAAAGCAGGGGCCAACAAACAAGAACACAATCATCTTCAAAAAGAGAAATCAATAAACCCAAAGTAAGCTGTCCATTTCTTTGGGTAAAGTGCTCATCAAAATATGGTTTAAAACCAAAATCGATAACCAATTACGCTCAGAATTCATTTACAATCCAATCTAAAAGAAAAGGCTGCAAAAGAAAAGAGGCACTGCTGATCTTTGGATCTTAGTTTTGAATAAATTAAACAAACAAAAAACAAGAAGGCACAACAGAAGGAGTAGCAGAAAGAACTATATGCCTTCTTCCTTTTATATTAAAGATCAAGAATATGATAATATCCTGGAAACAAGAAAAGCCTCGAATTCAATACCCTTCTCTTCCACACTCCAGTCACCTATTCTTTCCGTAAATGATTAGGAAGATTGAGAATAAGAGAACCTAGCTCAAAAGAAATAGCAAATAATAACTCATTATCTAAGGTAAAGAAGAAGAAGAAGTAGTAGAAGAAAGAGTTCGATGTAATCAAAATTTCATAAACTAGGAATTCGGGTAAGTACAAGGCAAGTAATTCTGACCCGTCTGCTTTTAACATCAGCTGGAGCTGCTGCTGCGGCCTCTATCCTTCTTGGTCAAGTATGATCCTGAAGGAGGAGCGTAGTAGGCTAGGTACCATTTCACGAACTTCTTCAGACCCGTCTGGAGGTTAGTTTTCGGATGATATCCGAGGTCCTTTTTGGCCAAACTGATGTTTGCATGAGTAAATTGAACGTCTCCATTCCTTGGCATTTTGACAACCTTACGTTTGGCCTTCATCTTGAGGTGGCGCTCAAGAATGGAGACAAGCTCAACTACAGGTACGGGGGAGGTGTTACCAAGGTTGAAGATACGGAACTGAGCTGGCACCTTCTTTGTCCCACCGCTGCCCGTACTCTTCTGTGCGGTATCCAGAGATGCAAGACAACCCTGTACAATGTCGTCAATGTACGTGAAGTCGCGCGCAATCGTGGCCCCATCAGAGCCTTCAAAGATGGTGATGGGCTTGCCAGCAAGAATGTCCCTTGTGAAGGAGAAATAGGCCATATCAGGGCGGCCCCAAGGACCATATACTGTAAAAAACCGCAGGCCGGTAATGGAGAGGCCGTAGATGTGATTATATACGTGCGCAATCTCCTCCCCGGCCTTTTTTGTGGCGGCGTAGAGGGACGCCGGGCGATCGGTTCTGTGGGATTCCGAGAAGGGTATTTGGGTGTTGAGACCGTACACTGAGGAAGAGGATGCCCACACAACCGCCGGCTGGGTGGCAGCAGAGCGCGCGGCCTCGAGAATGGAAACAAGGCCCGCTACATTGCTATGAACGTAGGATCCGGGATTCTCCATCGCGTATCGGACGCCAGCCTGAGCCGCGAGGTGGAGGACGTGAGTGAAGGTGACGAGTTCGAAGAGCTTGCTAAGTAGGAGGGCATCATTGATGTCACCCTCGACCAGGAAGACGCCAGATTTGGAGAGGAGAGCCTGGCGGGCGCGTTTCAGGGTGGGATCGTAGTAATTGTTAAAGTTGTCTAGACCTACCACGCCATCGCCACGTCGCCTGAGGGCACTACTAGCATGAGTGCCCACAAAGCCAGCGGCGCCAGTGACAAGCACAGAGATTCCCACAGGACGACGCCGAATGCGTGCGGAGGAGCGCACGTGCTTCTCCCACTCGGGGCCACCCCAGCCTACCGAGGAAGAGGTGCGGAGAGAACGCCGCTCGGTTGCAGAGGAAGAACGCGAGACAGCGGTGGAATGCGGGGAAATAAAAAAGAAGGCAAACAGGATAGCGGCGGCGAAGAAAGACAAGGCGAGGAGCTTGGGAAACGAGGAGTTGTGCCAGCGAAGAAGACGATGATGATGGAGATGGTGCGACTTCTCCGACTTGAACTTGGCGGGGATCGAAGGGACACCGCCGTCCATGTAAGACATTTGCTTGTCAGCTGCCAAATCCCCCAATGTCAGATCTGAAACCACAAAGCCCCAAGAAAGAAGAAAGATAACAGAAAGAACAGCACTAATTTCAATCCCGCGCTTTTCTCCGCTTGCCCTATTCGAAGCGTCCGTCTGGCTGAGAGTGGATTTAACTGATTAGCAAGGAATAGAATCCCATGGCGGAATTATGCGTTGCGTAATGGAATGGAAAGGGAAAGGAATTGAGGAACCCTAATCCCTGTCGGACAACTGCCCGCGGGGACGTCAGGTCCTTCCTTTTGGTATAATTCTTGAAGGGAAAGCGGCGGGGTTCGTTGCAGAGATTGGGTGACTGAGTGACAGGTGAGCCGGCGACCGGATGGGATGGGATGGAAACATCTTACGCGTCCATAAGCTAAGATTCGATTTAATGCGAGTTTAATTTAGAATATTTTTATGAATAAGATAAGATATCAAGTACTGACTTTATTCTATAGTTATAAGCAAATTATATTATTTGCTTAATTTTTAAAATACGGCTTCATTTATTTAGTTATGTATATTTATAATAAATCATTTGCACTATAATTGGTTTTAATTGTGCACGCTTTAGACAGAAATTTCAAGTTCTTACAGAGCATATCAATGTAACAAATTTTGACCAATCAATCATAAGTGGAGAGAATTAGCATAAAATAAATATGCATTTCTAGTCTGGGACATTTCAATGCTGAAGAAAGTATCCAAGGACCAGACCATGTATGATATTAAAACTCTCTTTAAATAAATTTATGTTACTTATGTGACTGAAAGTTATTTTATTAAATAAGATTGAAAATAAGCTATTTAAGATTATTAATAAAACCAATACATTAAGTGTGAACCAAACTCTAGAGGGCTCTATTGTTCATTAAAAATGCGCAAGCACAAATCCTAAAGATATCTAGCAATCTTGGAGCCCTCCAAAGTCTATCTTAAACGGTGTGTTTGGTGAGTCGGCTCTCACATACCGGGAGGATAATGCCTCCAACACAAATAAGAGGGCATCGGTTTATAAAGTTAGCATCAGTCCCAAATTAACAAGCATCGGTCCCAGCATATGTTGCCCGACTTAACAGTCGGTCGACCTACTGACCGCACGCCCTAAAAGCCGCCCGACCTAATGACCCCTCGACTTAAATTGTTGTCAGACCCATTGGTCGCTTCACCTCATAGTTTGCCCAGTCTAGTGGCCACACGGTGACACGGCTCCTCCCAGCAGTTTGTATGTATGTATAGACTGAAATGCTCTCGACATACCTACATACTCCAGTGGTACAATGTATAATTGTATGATGACCCATGTATATAAATAGGGGGTTCATTTCATGAATAAATGTTACACAAACTTATTGTTCATTATTATGTTTTTGCTCTCCTTCTCCCTCTCTCGTCCTTCCGTGCTCTACTCCTTAGTCGTGTTTCCCAAACAATTTTAGATTCAACATTTACAAAGGTTTGACTCTATGGCTTCTTTTTCTCCTTTTCCTTTTTAATTATATTAGCCTACATGGACCACTTGAGATCCTCCATTAGCTTTCGTTTTGCCCTCTTTTCTTTCAATCTTGGTTGAGGGATAGCTCCCACAAGATGAAATCTTCTTCACCTCCCTTAGAGAGCCCTTTTGATAAGGTTATCCTCCTCCCTCTACAAATTTTCTTAGACTAACAAAATTCACTTTGCCATGTCATTGATCCTTTCTCTTCTTGCCTCTATTTATGGCTTTAAATAGATAGATCAAATCACATCCCAAAAACCTTACATGGAAGGGTTTCCTAGCAGTCCTTGTTCAAAGTTATAATGAGGTGATCAACTTCATTGAAGAGGAATTTTATGAGGGCACTTAAAAGTGGTCACTATCTCTAAATGGCCAACACATTTGTAAGCATTCTTTTATGAGGATCTACTAGAATTTATCTAAAGGCTTGAGCTCTTAATAACAACTTCCAACTCATTTTAAATGATTACTTTTTCCTATTTAATTTTTATGTCGAAAGGATCTTAACTGAGCATAGTTGGGATACATGTGTTATTTTAATTTTTTAGAAAACTCTATTTAAAAAAAAAAATTAGACAAGAGAATTTAAGCAGATTAAAGAGATTTTCCTCTTTTTTATTCTATGGATTAAATCCTAAACATTTTTTTTTGTTATTGAAACCTTACAAGCATTTCTTAACTTAAAAAATAAAAAATTTAATTAATTAACAGAATTAACTTATTAATTATTTAATTTCAATTAATATTTTAATTAGTTAACTTAGTAATTTTAAAATTTTAATAATAAATATACTTAAGTAACTTAATAATTAATCAATTAAACATATAATAGTTCAAATAAAATATTAATTATAAATAATTAAATTAATAATTATAATTTAATTAATCTATGGATTAAATCCTAAACATTTTTTTTTGTTATTGAAACCTTACAAGCATTTCTTAACTTAAAAAATAAAAAATTTAATTAATTAACATAATTAACTTATTAATTATTTAATTTCAATTAATA
>NEWO01000096.1:265824-278726 GCA_003013225.1 Phalaenopsis aphrodite
AGCATATAAATGTCATTTTACAATAATCATTCTCATATAAATAGAGAAGTACTATTTATATTAAGGGAACCTAAAATGACAACAATCTTTTTAATGTTCATCTCTCTCTCTCTCCCTCTCTCCCTCTCTCCCTCTCTCCCTCTCCCTCTCCCTCTGCCCTCCCTATTTACGTTTTATTCTTTGGGTGTAATTCACAAACAACTTCGAATTTAATAGTAGGAGATAAATTTTTAATAGAAAAGTGCAAAAATTATACCTTGACTATTTATAGAAGATATTTTAGTCCTAGAGTCTAAAGATTTTTAAATTAATCTCTAAACTCTTTTAGTAGAAGATAAAATAAAGCTCCCTTTAATCAAGTTTAGAGACTTCTTTGTCCTATATAATAAGTATGAGAATTAATTTTGCACTTCTAGTCATTTTAGTCCTCCCAAATTCTATAAAAGTGCCAAATTAATCCTTAGACTCTTTAAAAATTATGGCCAAAATAGTCCTCTTTTAGGATTATTTTAAGCCAAATTAAAAAAAATCAGGAACTAAAATCACACTTTTATAAAAACTAAAATGATCCCTTCCAAAGCAAAGAGCCAGAAAACTATTTTAACACTTATCTCAATTCCAAATACTGTCTCAAGATTAAATTTAATCAATGAATACTTAGCAACACAGCAGAACTAAGGTAAGATCTCATTTGGCTTCAATCCCAAAACAACAGAACACTCGACCTACATAATAAACAAGCTGTTTAACTCATTAAAAACCATAAAGATTGAACTTCTTAGGATCACGAAAAACAATAGTTTTAGTAACAAGAAATGCTCAGAATGCATTATTATTGCCCCAAAGCCCATACCCGAACACCTTAAATTAAACTCTCCTCAAGATAAGCGTGCAGAATAGAACCCTATTTTCAGGATTCAAAGCCAACAACATAACCAATACAAACTCACAGAGATCTCGCCACAGCAATGACATTCTCTGCAGTCAATCCAAACTCCTTATATATTCTCCCCGCCGGTGCACTCGCCCCAAACCTATCAATCCCAATCGCTTTCCCCTTCTTTCCAACATATCTCTCCCACCCAAACGTCGACCCGGCCTCGATGCTTATCCTTGCAGAAACTGCCTTCGGAAGCACACTCTCTCTGTACTCATCAGACTGCTCCTCAAACAATTCCCACGAAACAAGCGACACAACCCTCACCCCCTTCCCCTCCTTCCTCAGCTCCTCCGCCGCTTTCGCAGCCGTTTCCAACTCCGACCCAGATCCAATGAGGATAAGATCAGGCTTATTCCCTGAAGAGTTGTCTGAGATTATATATCCCCCCTTCTCAACTCCTTCAAATGAAGTCCCCCCAAGCTGAGCGAGTTTCTGGCGTGAAAGAGCGAGGATGGACGGCCGCTTCCTGTTGAGAACGGCGACCCTGTAGGCCCCGGCGGTCTCGTTTCCATCCGCCGGCCGGAGCATCAAGATGTTCGGCATCATCCGAAAGCTCATTAGGTGTTCGATGGGCTGGTGCGTGGGACCATCTTCTCCGAGTCCGATGGAATCATGAGTCATGACAAAGATGATTCTAGCCTGAGATAACGCGGCGAGCCTGATGGCGGGTCTCATATAGTCCGTGAAGGCGAAGAAAGTGGCGCAGTAAGGGATGAGGCCGGGACTATGGTGCGCGATGCCGTTGCAGATGGCGCCCATCCCATGTTCCCTGACGCCGAATCTTATGTTCCTCTCTTGAGGGGAGCTGTTTTGGAAGTCACCATGCATCTTCAGCAATGTCATGTTGGAGGATGCTAAATCAGCACTGCCGCCGATAAGTCCGGGAAGAACTTGCGCCAAGGCGTTAAGACATTGCTGAGACAGATTTCTGGTCGCGTCGGCAGGGCTTTCCGGAGTATATGCCTGTCAAGTCGACAAAATGTCAGTGAAAAAGATTGAAAATCATCAAAATCGCCATTTTTATCCTCGTTAACTATTGCATGAGGTTATCAACTTGTGCAGTTGTGCATATTTGCTGTAAATAATACATCATGCCCAAATCACCCAAGTCTGATTTTGATTATTACATCATGAAAAAGTCCTGCACCGAAATATTACTTTGGAAGATTTACAAACATGCCACTCAATTCTTTTCTATTTACGTATCTAGCACCTAAACTTCAATTTTTACTTACATGCCACCTATCACCTATGCAAGAAAAGGGGTATTTCACTTTTTAAAAGTTAAATATGATATGAAAGATTTGGATGGTATAAATGTAAAAATTTAAAGTTTAGGAGTTTGATATGTAAATACATAAGAATAGGGTGGTATGGATGTAAATGCCCCATTGTATTCTATTAATCGGAAATTAACAATTTTACATTCATTAAAATTATATATCATATTCTCAGAGTTTGTTCACTTAAATCCTAAACCCCTTTCCCTTCCTTGCCATCTAGCAACGTAAAAAAAAGGAAGATTTACCTCGATACCACTTAATTCCATGTATTAACACATCTAACACCTGAATTTTAATTTTTACATATATGCCACCTTACCTATATGAAATAGTGTATTTCACTTTTTTTAAATTAAAAATATGATTTTTTTTATGTGATATATGAAAGATTTGGATGTTATAAATGTAAAAAAGTGAAGTTTAGGTGTTAGGTATGTAAATACATAGGAACTGGGTGTTATGTATGTAAATGCCACTATAAAAAATCATTAATGAATCAAAGTAAAATCAACATTGTTTTTTGCTCACCGGAAGAGCCTTCTCCCATTCAACGGGTAAGTCTCCTGAAATTATACCCTTCAAAATAGTCGCATCCTCTCTATGCTTCTTCTCATACTCTGCGAACTTAGAGTTCCATTCAGACTCACAAGCTGCACCATCAGAGATATGTCGGCTCCAGTGGCTGTAAGAAGCCAAAAGTAAGGCTTGTGAGTGTCAGTTAATATAGCTAATGAGAACTTTAAAGTTACTGCCCTACAAATTTGTCTTTTAGCACTCAAATTTAGTATTATTGCATTTTGTTTGTTGTTGGATAATGTGATTGACAGTTCGATAAAATTATTATTTAAAGTGTTTATATGAGTTGTAAATATTTGATAGGATGGCACTGATAGGAGTGGTTGAACAACTAAAATATATATTGTTAGGAATTCCTGATAAGTAAAATGTCATAAACTATTCATAATTTCTATATAATAACTTCATTTATTTCTCTATTTTTTTTTATCAAATAGAGCAAGTATATATCATAAAATTACTTTTTCAAGAAGCCACCTAAAGAGCCTTGTAACTGTTCACGGAAGCAAAAATAGGCACTCTGTGTAGCGCACCGATACTTCTAAATATATGATGCATCTGTGTCGGGCATGTATCAAACACTGACACTTGTCTGACACGCCACGACATTTCTCCAGCACTATACAATATATGTTTTGAAGTTTTTTTCAAGCCACAAAAAAACCAGGAACCCTCAACATCAAATCAGACGTGAGCTCAACACAATTTTGAGAAAATGGGAAATGGGAATTAGAAAATTATAAATATGCGTATAGCCTTAATTATTTCTCCTAGTCGAAACCGCTCAGTCTCTCGTCATGTTGACGCTACCTCTAACATTCGACAAAATCGAGCATCAAAGAAGCATCCAAGTGCGGATGTCGAGCATCAGTAATTCCTTCTCCGTAATCATAAGATTTTTGAAATTTTGGTAGATAAGTTAAATTATAAATTGGAGGAATTCTTTTAAAAATTAATCTTAATAAGCATTAGGTTTTATAATATAAATTAAATAAATGAAGTTAAATTTTATTTTGGCATAATTTGTATAGTTATATTTTTAATAAAGAATAATAAAAAATATATTTTTTATATTAATAATTAATTAAATATAAACACATGTTCATGGCGTGACGTGTCCTATTTTTTCAAATAATGTTGTGTCCTCGTATCGTGTCGTGTCATATTCGTGTCCCCGTGTCCATGTCATTACTGCATAGCAGGCAAGAAAAACAAACCTTTTAACATCCTCAGGCACATGGAAAGGCTCATAAGGCCAACCAAGGTTTTTCCTAGTTGCTTCAACTTCCTTAGCACCCAATGCACTTCCATGCGCACTGTACGAGTTCGCCTTGTTCGGTGATCCATAACCAATGGTGGTTGTAACCTGCCAAAATAGCAGCGAGGGTTATGTATTTCAGCGAGGGTTATGTATTTCGATATCAAACACTAAACACAATGTGATATGCAATCTTAGAAAGTAACACAATCAAAATGTTCAAAGAGAACGAAAAGGACCTTTATCAATGTGGGCTTGTCTTTGACAGCTTTAGCTTCCTTGATCGCGGCACGAATCTCATCATTGCCTTTGTTACCATTCTTTACCCAGATAGTGTGCCATCCAAGAGCATCAAAGCGAGCATTGACATCCTCAGAGAATGCGATTTCTGTGTCACCATCAATGGAAATATGATTGTCATCATAGAAAGCGATCAATTTCCCAAGACCCCAGTGGCCAGCAAGAGAGCATGCTTCGTTCGATACTCCCTCCATTTGGCAGCCATCGCCGAGTATAACATACCTGAAGAAACATAAGGGTCATTTGTAGGACCCAATGTGTCATATAAGAAGAACAAAAGCAATAAGAGCATGTGTCAAAAAAGTCCCCTAAGAGTAAAGTGTCAGACCCAATGTGTCGCAGAAGAAGAATAAATCTAATACAAGACTAAGAGTAAAGTGTCAAATGTGGTCACTTTAGTCCAAGAGTTGATAAAAATATCAAATTAATCCCAATATTTTTTTAATAGGGGCTGAAATAGTCCTTCGGAACTTGTTCAACCCATATTAAAAGATTCGAATATTTACATACGCAGCACCCAAAACTTACGTATTTACCTATCTCGCATCTAAACTTCATTTTTTACCGCAAACACACCTTATTTATGCATGAAAAGTGTACTTAACTGCTCCCACTATGCGAAAAGGATAAGTTAGGTGCTGCTTCCGTAAAAACTGAAGTTTAGGTGCGTAGTAGGTACATATTATTTGAGTCATGCTATGAAATTTAGGGCGAAAACAATGCAAATCCTGAAGAAAAACATAGAGATTTAACGAGGTTCCGCAAAGATGCCTACATCTGCGGGAGCAGAGCGGCAAATTTCACTGTTTCATAGGAGTTATATACCCACAGGGTTACATATCTATTTATAAATAAAACCCACAGATAATTACAAACACGCCCTTGCTCCCCCAACTCACTAATCCAAGAGACACACCTCTTCACACTAAGAGACACACACCTTCATTTCATGAGACACACCTCTCCAAATTCAAGAGACTCCAAATTTCTGACATATGAATCATACCTAAAAAGTCATGTGTATGTAAATTCTCCTGAAAGATTATGATGACTAAATCGACATTTTATATATCATGGGACAAAAAGACCCACCGTAATAAAACAAAAAAAAAAATCATAGGCCTTTTTGACACTTTTCGATCTAATAATAACAGTTGAGAAGACAGGACTACAAACTATTACGTGTAATGGTCAATGATCTCCAAATCAGGTTTATTGAAGCGGGCGGCTAAGTGTTTCTCAGCAAGCGCTAATCCGACAGCATTTGCAATACCCTGACCAAGAGGACCTGAAGCACAATGGCATAGCATGTAACATCAAGGAGAATATAGAAAAAGAATTATTTACAGAACAAGAATAGTCATGCATAGTTCAGCTGTACACACAAATTGCTTACCAGTGGTGACTTCGATGCCCGGAGTTTCAAAATTCTCAGGATGACCAGGAGTTTTACTTTGCCACTGCCTGAAAGCTTTCAAATCCTCATCCTAAAGCATCATAATAAGAATCATCAATTCTAGATAAGCAAAAAGGGAAAGGAAGCTTTAAGCAATTCTTTTAAAGGCATATCAGCATTAAGTTTTAACAATGGTTTTCAAATCAGCCCAATGCCAGACTGGAAGGAGAAAAAGTTCTGAGGTTGAACGGGGTTTGAAATTCATTAAAAAAATTAAAATATGACTTAAAATGAAATTTTTATTTAAGAACTAACAACAAAGTTTATAATATTGTTAAGAAATGAGGGCGAAGAAAAACAATAATCGACACAAATCCAGAAGAGCATGTAAAGATTTTCGAGGTTAGGCAAAGATGCCTATATCCTCGGGAGCAGAACGGCGACTCCTTTTTCAATATTCAGAAAAGAGTACAGAATACAAGATTCAGAATCTCAGAGACTCACCTAGGATTACAAACAGGAGATATATATATAACACTATAGTACAATATGTAATTAATTAAATTACCCCTATACTAAACCGTGAGGTGTTGCCTCCGCACTCCCAACCAACATAATGAAACTCCCCCGGTTGGACAGATCATTCCGCTCAATTACACTCGTGGGCTCCACTCCGCTCCAGCATCTGTCTCATTTATGGTATATGAGTCATATCTAACAAATCTTCACCTTAGCGAATATCCAACCCATTAGGAGAAATATATATACCGAACAAATCTCTACCTTGGCGAATATCCAGCCCCTTAGGGGAATACATATGTCCAACAAATCTCCACCTTAGCGAATATCCAGTCCCTTATGAGAAAATACATCATGAAGTTTCTTATGCACTAATATGGGTTGGGTCACAAATCCTTTTAAATAATCCCTTAATTAAAATTCCCTTAATTAAAATTCCCTTAATTAAATTTCCAAAAAAAAAGACTTCACCTTAATTAAATTTTCCTATAGTACAATATATAATTACTCAAATTATCCATGTACTAACTTGTGGAGTGTTGCCCCCGCACCACCAACCCACATGATGAAACTCCCCCGATTGGACAGATCATTCCGCTCCACTCCGCTCGTGAACTCCGCTCCGCTTTCCTTCCAGAAAGAAATCTTTTTTTTTCCGAGTGCAGCAGCAGATTCTCTTTTCTTGTCTTTCCTGTGTCCTGTAACATCTCCGCGTGCAACAAAATTTTTCTGGTTAATAGTAGAAAATTTCTTTTATTGTCTTTAGAGAAATCTGGAAGATATCTCTTCCAAATTCCTTCTCCACAACAAAAGAATAAAATCAGAACTTATTTCCTTCCAATTTTCTTCTCTGCCTCCTGCAAAGAAATAAAATTAAAACTTGATTTTTCTTCCAGTTTTCTTCTCCGCAATAAAATCGGAACTTGATTTCCTTCCAATTTCTTCCGCCTACAGCAAAGGAATGAAATCGGAGCTTCAAATTTTCGCCTATGCTCCAGGCTGACGTCGAACCTTCCTTTTCTGCCTATAGCGACTTCGCATGACACCGAAACCTCTCGTCGAACCGAAGCCCATCCAAACCGCCGAAGCCGAAGCAGCGATTCCTCTGTCGCGATCGCTAACGCCGCGATTGTTGTCGTGATTCCTCTGTCAATCTCGTTGATGTCTTCCTGCGTCTCTGCCTAGGGCTGTCGAAAAAGCTCGTTGTTTGCGAATAGCTCGTGTTCGGCTCGTTAAGTAGCTCGTGTTCGGCTCGTTAGTTAAGTGAATAAGTTAAACATAAACAAGTTTTTAAAGCTCGAATTATAAACAAGCCGAACACGAATAGCTCGTTGTTCGCTCGTGTTCGGCAAGTTTTAGCTCGAAATAAAAAAAATTATATAATTATTTATATAAAAATATTTTATACATATTATTTATATAATAATATATTATATATATTTATATCTAAGTTTAAATCGTAATTGTTCTTGTGGTAATGTGGTTATGCACAGTTTAACATACATTTGGTTCAGGTTCAAATCCAACACTCTACATTTTATTTTTTTCAGTTTAATTTTAACGAGTCAATTTCGAGCCGAACACGAACACGAATATTTAAATCCACCCAAACACGAACACACTATTCACGAGCAGTTTTCGAACACGAGCCGATTTTGAACACAAACAATTTCGAACGAGCCGAACACGAGCCCAGTGGATTCGGTTGTGAATTGATGTGGTTGTGAACTGATGTGGTTCAACTATGAACCCATCATATTGTTGGCATCTCTTTTCGGCATTCGTAGCTTTCCAAGTTCTTCTTTTGGTGTACTTCGGTTTGAAGCTCTCGAGTAGAGAGAGAGAGGAAATGAGAGGAGAGGAGAGGAGAGAAAGAGAAATTTTTTCCTATAATCGTCGAGGCGATCGACATGTGTATTCCTCGAAGTAATAAAATTCTCTGCAGCTCCGTGGAGACGCAGTCAATTTGTCAAATCACGTAAATTTGTGTGTTTCGATGTTTTCTGTTTTGCGATTTTTCTCGATTCGATTTTTAACTTTATTGCGTCATTTTTCACGACAACCAACATT
The DNA here is from genome assembly GCA_003013225.1 of Phalaenopsis aphrodite. Taxonomy (NCBI): domain Eukaryota; kingdom Viridiplantae; phylum Streptophyta; class Magnoliopsida; order Asparagales; family Orchidaceae; genus Phalaenopsis; species Phalaenopsis aphrodite. The sequence continues at coordinate 274,167 of NEWO01000096.1, forward strand.
AACATTATAATAAATGGAAGACATGGAACGAGAGAAATTTAACAACGAAAAACAATTTCTCAGAACAAAATAGAACAAATAATCCCAGCCTAGATCAACCAAACCTTAATAGAAGAAACGCCATATGTACCAATATTTGGGAGACAAGATAACAAGAAGCAGCAGAGAGAAAAACGCCATTTTTTCCCTTATTCCTTAAATCCAAAACACTCAAAATCATAAACAAAAAAAACACTTCATAAAATGAATGCGTAATCAGTTATACCTTAACGCTATCATACCCAGTAAGGTACAGCAGAGCGTAATGAAGCATGCATCCATGACCCGCAGAGAGCACGAATCGATCCCGATTAAACCAGTACGGATTCTTAGGGTTGAAATGCATGAACTCGTCGAAAAGGATGTGGCCCAACGGAGCACATCCCATGGGGAGCCCCGGGTGGCCGGAGTTAGCCTTCTCCACCGCATCGACGGCCAGGAACCGAATCGTGTTCACGGATTTCTCAAACAGGTCTTGGGTCGCCGGTTTACCCTCTGCTTCCTCAATCACAGCTGATCGAATCGCACCAACCCGCCGAGAACTCGCTTTCACCTCGGCTGCTTTAGGGTTAAGCCGGAGGCTGAAGCGGAGGCCGGCTGCAGGGAGGGTGAGGAGGTCGGGTTGGGATTGCGTGGCGGCTGAGGGACGGCGGCCGGAGATTGTCGGGGCTAAGTGGGGGTGTAATGCGGTCAAGGAAGAAGAAGCGGCCATGGCTGTACTCTCACCGTCGCACTCAAAGGATACAGGGAAGGTTGCCGCTTTAGATGGAGAAGGGAGTTGGTGGGTATGACCATTGAGCGAAATTTTCTGTGCCTTCGAAATTGTTGTGTGTCATCAAAGTGGTGGAGCCTCGTCTTCCAGAGAGCTTACGCGTGGCTTTAAACTAATAAATTTGAATATTTTATGATAGTAAAAAAATGATAATATTCAGTTAAAAAATTATATTTAGCTCGATATGATATACATTTATCAATTTATTGAAAGTTTGGTATTAATTAAATTAAATCTCATTCATCGTTATTTAAAATCTGTATCTTATTTGTAAGTTGTACCACTATTAAAGCGTGATAATTGTTCATTTTTTATTAATTATTGCGTAATTAAAAAAAAAATTATCAACTAAAATGGATTTTGAGATATCTTGTAATAAAAAATTTTTTGTTGTGGTATATATGAAATTTAAAACGATCATCTTTGACGAAGCGAAAAATGGAATGAAAAATTCACACTAGAAAAGAACACACAGATTTATGTGGTTTGACAAATTGCCTACATCCACGGAGTTATAGAGAATTTTATTAATTGAGGAATTACACTGCTTGATCACTTTGACAATTACAGGATCTCTCACTTGCTCTCTCTCTTTTTACACCTAAATTCACCCAAGAGCAAGAACACTGAAGAAGAAGAAGAAATACTTACAAAAGAAAAAACATTTTTCTCTTATGCCACAAGCCAATAAGAAAAATAAAGAATAGCAACTATTTTCTTCCACCATCTCGTCCTTCTTTCTGCCAAGCACGCAAAAACAACACCTTGCAAAAACACGTGTTACCCGCCCCCGCCTCTCTCTCTCTCCCACTTTCGCAACTTTAGTTTCGCGTAAGAAAACACAACATTTTTTATATTCAGGTCAAGATTATTCAAAGTCTCGATCTCAACAATTTTATAATCAAACTGACTGTATGGACAAGACGAATTTGACGATACCAAAATTAGTTCAATTTGGATTCAATGAAACCCATATAGCTAATGTCTTTTTTGTGATATTTGATTGACAATTGAATAATCAAATGAACTCAATATTTAGCATGTTTATATTCAAATCAAATATCTCAATTGGAGAAATCCAACAAGCCTGAGATTTTTTAAATACTCACATATAGTGGATTATTTTGATTGGGTCAAACCTTATGATTTTTTTCATTTCCGAATTTTCTGTAGTAAAAAATCATGGTATCTTCTCATGCTACCTTTTAGTTATCTGTTTGTATGTTAGAATGCTACTTTTTAGTTATATGTTTGTATGTTAGATCTTCGTACAACATCAATATGTTAAATTATCACTTTGGGTTTGATTCGGGCAGCTGCAGCTTATCCAGTTTATCTAGATAAGATGCTGATCAATAGCTGATTTGAATAAGCTGACTGACTGTTTGCTTTGTGCATTTGGAAAATTGATGATTTTAGATAAATGATCATTCTGCCCTTATTTTGGATACTACAATTATTTAAGAGAGAATTGATAAGTCAGAAAATTAATTAAAAAAAACTAATTCAATTTTTAAAAAATTACTAAAGAAAAATACCCAATTCAATTTTTTTATAAGAATATAAATATGAAAGATTTATATACATGTCAATCAATTTCTATATATTTACATATCTAACTCCAAATCATTTCCCCCTCCTCTCCCGCCTCCTCTAACTCCATCCCTGCCCCCTCCTCGACCTTTCCCTAGCCGAGTCTGAGATGTTCATTTCCCCCTCATTTTTGCATGCTCCTCCGGCTCTCTAAAACTCATGAAGCCCGCGCTCGACTGCACCTACAAACATATTTCTCATTCCTACCTGCACGACGAGGCAGACCATTCCTCCTCACTCAACACGCAGCTCCTCGCCCGACTCGTTGACGCGGCCTGCTCCTGCCAGTCGCATGCCGATGGAACGCTCGAGCTACTCATCATCAAGACCCTTCTCTCTGTCATCACCTCCACCTCCCTCCACATCCATGACGACTCGCGTCTCCATCTATCTTCTGTATTTAGCTTTGTACGGAGCTTCATCACAGATCATTAACGACATTGATGTCGTTCTTAACTCACCCACTCCATCCGTTGCTGCGGCGAGATGCCTTCGAAGGAAAATCAGGGCAAGGGCGTAAAAATAGGAATGAAACGTGGCCCCCTGCGTTTCACAAAATTAAAAAGCAGTTTTAGATAGGCGAAATGTGTGATCGAGACGCTAAGCTACAAAGGTGTTTTCAAAACTACGCCCGTAGTTTTAAGCCGCCCCAAACGGGAGAAATATTTGTGTACGTAAGACGTGCATAAAGTTGCGTACGTCAGGTAGGTTAAAGTTGGTGGTTATATACATGTTATATCCCCTATAACCTCCCTGTAACCTACCTGTAACTAGTAAGTTTCGCGCTTCTGTTTTCATATATTTGTAAGTTACAATTATGTTACAAGGAGGTTACTTGGGATATAACACAGATATAACCTTCACTGACGTATGCAACAATGCGTAAAACGTACGTAAATATTTCTCCCCAAACGGCCCAACCATCACCATAATTTTTCCAGCTCGTAACAAATTATAGTGGAATACTTAACTAAAAATTTAATCAATAAAAAGTCTTAAATTTTTTTTAATATAAATGACTGTTGCATTTCATTTTAAAGCAGATCCAATTGTTGAGATTTATTTAGACCACTTTTTGATCGTAAAATTTTAATACCAAAAAGTTTCGGAATAACTAATGCAGGTCCGGGCAATGATGCCATAACAACAAGCTCAACTTGACGGATTTAACCAAAAAAATCAATTACATTCCAATTTTAACTCAAATCAGAGCTAAGGCTGCCAACCTCCCCATTTTGAATCAAGTTCAGGTGGACTCGAAATCAGTTCTAAAAGAAATTTATTCAAAAAATTGGCTCACTCAGTTCGAATTAGATCTTTATCCAAGCAAAAAATTCAAATCAATTTTAAAGCAATGAACAATCTTCGAGCTAAATTAGTTAAATTTACAATTCTAACATCATTACAGCGGTTAACAATCTAATTTCGAGCTGAGCTAGAGCTTCCTCAAAAAAATTTCGATTCAAAATTTTATCTTGTAGCTCAGGTCATTTATTTTGATCCAAATATCAATTTTTAAATAATTTCAAGCTAAATTCAGATGAAAAATAGAAATTTATTTTAGTTGGCCTGCGAGCTAACTTGAATGATGTACAAATTTAATTAATTTTTAATTACGAACAATATTTTTATAAGATAATATAATATAACGTGTCACTTGATGATAATTATATAAATATAACATAATACTTAATAAAATAACTTATTTATGAGAGATTAAAAATTTAAATAAGAGAAGATAGAAGAAAATGTCATAAATTTAAGCGAATAAATTATTTATAAAATACATAATTTAAGATAACAATTTTGAAATTACATATAAATCTAAAACTTTTTTGAATATTAGAAAGTAAGACTCCTAAGTTGTCCGAAACGACTGCCATCCTTTCCATCGCCTTATCTCATCCAAAGCCAAACAAAATAAAAGACATTAAATGACATAGTTTATTTTACAGATAGTAATAGCTGTTGTCATTTAGCTTAAAATTTCAAACAAACAAATAAATCGTTAAGCCAATAGGTTCGTCTGATTGCATTATAGTTAAAATTTCATTTTAAAATGATGATTTCATTCATTTATTTCATAAGACGATCATTACATTTGTGAAGAAAACGTACCACCCGATTCATATGTATTTAGGGCTGTCAAAAAAGCA
>NEWO01000096.1:284655-317318 GCA_003013225.1 Phalaenopsis aphrodite
TCAAACCTGTCATCACTAGACCGCTATTATCAACCATCATCATCCTGCCATCGTCATTTCAACGCCATAATCATCTGTTTGTCATCATCTAATCATAGTTGGCCTACTGCCATCATCATTTCCCGACAAATATTTCTTGATTGTTGTCATCTATGTGGCATTACTCAATTGCTATCATTATCTTTGCTTTACTTCAAGCTCCACTAATATAGTTGCTTTTAATGAATTTTAAAAACTTTGTCGCTTTCCACTATATCCCTAACTAATCTACACAATCTATTAGCAATCAATCATCTACCTTTCTACTCTATATCTAGCCATGGAGAACGTTTATTTTTTCTTTACAAATTTAATTTTTTGGATAGCTCCAAATCAAACTTTGAACTTGATTTATTTTTAAAATCTAACATCTTTTAACTATATATATATATATATATCGAAAAGGAATAGAAGATCCTTACAAGATGAATATGCTTATGGGATGAATTCCTTTGGGCTAATGTGGTGGGAAAGAGAGGCCAGAACAATAGAAGTGATATGCCACCAAAAAAATTATATAATCAGACACAAATTTTAATAGGCTAACTTCCAAATTCAATTTAAAATCATTCAAGTTTCGTTAAATTTATTCAAATGCTCTTCCCAAAATCTATAAATAAAACCCAGTTTTCAACATAAAGAATAGAAGAAGAAACTAAGAACTAAATCCATAATCTTCAAAAGATTGCCGCCCACCACCACTAGTAGTTGTCATAGCCTGGTTGTTATTCTCAAGGGATTGTTGACTTATCTTTGTAATTCGATCAAAACATTGCAACCTCATCTACTCTACTTAAAGAGAAGAGCAAAACTCTCTACATATATACCTCGAAGGCACGCTCATACAAAAACCTTGCTGGAAAGTTAGTAGTTGACAAAACATTATTAGAAAAACTCTTTGAAAGTAAATGGATGGTAGATCTATATTCAAAAATCTTAAAAGCCAAAAAGCCTCAATATATATATATATATACTTCAAGCCTCGGAAAAAACATGTGCACTAAAAAATTTCATAAAGCTAGAAGTCTTGAAGAATACAGATAATCAAAAAGCTATATGCCTCAGAAGGTACAAACACGTTGGAAATTTCAAAAGTTAAATCTCTGATGGTATAATTAAATTAAAAATCAAAGAAGATTATAAATCTAAGAAAATAGAGGTTAATCAAAAATTTTATAAGACTATGAGTCTCAAAAGGTAAAAAAGCATAAAAAATCTCAGAAGTATTATAAGTTTTATGAGATACTAATATACTCAAAAATCATAGAAGGCTAAAACCCTTAAAAGATACAAGTACACTAAAAAATTTCATAAGGTTAAAACCGAAGAACGTCCAGATTCATTTAAAAAACTAATGTCTATTGTTTTATATTATCTACAAACATAGAACTTAAAAAAAAATAAAATAATCATGCTCCCACCTGAAGGGACAACATTTCAATTACAGTTTATTGGATATCAAGAAAGATTAATCTTAAAAATATATAATAATTTGATCTTCTCTTGGGTACCGTCTTGAAAAAATCAAAAAAAATATTATATAAAGATAGAAAGGTCATCAATTATGATCACTTCGATCTTATATTTTCATTGAACTCATACATTCAAAAGTATTATTTTAAAGCAATATACAGAGCTATTGCATCTGTAGGAAATCATCAAGCACTACATCAAAATCACCGACAATTTTTTGTGATATTTTATAGCCTTCAAACTCTATCACAGCTTCTGTTGGACAATCTTATCTTCCCCAATATTTGCGGCAAGACTAAAATTATGTCTCGATCATAACTCATTGGTATTCAAAAACAATATCTTCGAACAAATATTCTCTTTTTTAGAAGTTATTAGCTTAACCAACATTGACATACAATGTCATCATCAAGCAAAAAATTCAAATCTCATTTATTTTAAGGAATGACCAGAACCTTGCCATTAACATTGTAGATTTTGACTGCGTTCAAATTCAATTTGACTATGAAGGTCAGCCAAATGATCTTGGTAGAGATATATTGGAGCCTGCAAAAAGGAACTACATTAAGCCTAAGCAAGATTGGGTTTAACCTCTTCTAAGAGAATAAGTTGAAGCTTACAATTAAGAAGAGAGAAAATATCAAACTTTCCTTCATCCAAAGATATTTATATATATAATGAAATCATAGTCACTCATGATTTTAGACATCACATCATCAATCTCTAAAAACCTTAAAGTTTGGCTGGATCATAATCTTATAAAAGAATTGATCAGAACTCTATCAGTATTAGAATATCCAATACTGTTAAAATAATGCCCACCCACCGCAACATTAATAAAAGAAAATCTCCAACTTCTATTGGAGAAGCATTAGCCCACCCTCCCCCGCAACATTAATAAAAGAAAATCTCCAACTTCTATTGGAGAAGCATTAGATCCTGAAAGAAGATACATCTGCCTATCCAAGACAGTGTCAAACCTCTATACAGAAGAAGAATGGAGCCTGCAAAGAAAACATTATGCATTGTCTATATAAAACAATAAAGAATCTTTCTTAAGAAAGAAATTTAATCTTGCAATAAAAAAAGAAGATAAGTGAATTTTCATCTCCTCTACTTAGAGAGAAGAGTAAGACTTTGTACTTTAAAATATATAGTGAATTATTTTGATTGAACTGGGTTGTGTGATTTAGATAAAAGTGTTTTGTTGTGACTTCATATAATAAATTGAGCCCATTAGTCTCCATTTATCCCCCTATTCAAAGCCTGAGTAGGTTAGACCCATACCATCACCAAGATTTTGTATCCACAAAAGAGTGGTGTTTTAGTGGAGTGGGGTTGAGTTTTAAGGATGTGAGAAGCATTGTTTTTTAGTTAAAATAGAAATAGGAAAATTTTAATCAGTCATATGAATATTTTAACCTAATTAGAATATCATTTTAAATATGTAATCTGAACATGTGGCAAAAATACTGTAATTAAAAAAATATTTCTACCAATGCCGACTTTTCCTCGGCACAAGTTCTTTGCCTGAATTTGATATGATAAACAAAAATACAATCTTAGTATATTTTGCTTACCTGAATTAGCATGATTGTGCCCCAGCTCTTCCCTACATTAATGGTAGCCAGTCTGAGAAAACATGTTAAATCCAATCCAGGTGATGATCTCACCTCGAATCATTCTGGTTCTATGAACCAATCCAACCATAAGTCACGAATTCTATGAAGTGGAGTATAAGGAGAACAAGTTGAAGTTCTCACGGGTCCAAAAGCTTCTTGATGAATTGGCACCTATATATCATGGTCAAAATGACATCCCTCAAACTAGCAACATCCGCTCACCTAGTGAATGATTTCAACATAAAGATGATTAAGCTAGACGAATGGCATGGCCGCTTACTTCCCTCAGGTCCGAATAGTCAGGCCTTGGGATAGTTTTCAAACCTAGAATTCATCTATTACAAGGAGGTCATACATAATTTTATTGCTTCGTCATGAATCTCCTTGTAAAATTTACTTTTTTGTCATTTGGAATTGTTAATCAAAAGAATGCCCCCGGCAACCTCATTTAAGCAGGCAGGAACGAGCCCCTTTTTTTAACCCATTTTTTCTACAGAAAATGGCACCAACTATCAAAGCTTAACTTGATCAGAATTACAATCTGATCCTGCTTCAATCCATTTGTTGGTTTTCAAATAAAATCTCTCATCAGAAACAGAAAGAAGATTGTTGATAGACGATCCCTTTCCTCTGTTTGCCATCTTTATCTCATACCTGTACCTGATCCGGTCATCCAGATTATAACCTAAGAAAGCAGGGAAACTCAGCAGTTCCCTGACCTCTCTTTCCATATCGTTGATCAAGAACTGCATCTTCTTCCCCAGTGACTCGCAGTTATACTGCAGCACTTGCGGGTGCTTCCTGCTCATGGCCAGCACATCCTCGCAAGAGAAGCCATAGCTGAAGAAAAGCTCAATTACTTTCTGCATGTTCTCAGTGCTCGTCCTGGTCACCGCACCAACGGCCAAAGCCATGTCCCTGGTCCGATACACGTATCCCAGCTTAACAAGAAACGCCAGCTTCTTGGCAAGGTTCTCCTCAAAGGACAGGCTAGTGAAAAGAGGAGCCTTGACGAGAAACTTAAAGATTTCCTCGGCATCCAAGCCGCACTGTTCGAGGAACTCAATTCTGGAACTAAGCTTCCTCTCTATGCTGACGCTAAAGATATTGGGGTACACAAGCGCTATCTTGAAGAGTTGTCCACCAGTGAGACCAACAGATCTCCAAAACTCCAGGTGTGACTGAAGGTGCTCAACCGTATATGCAAGGATTCCTGGCAGTTTACGGATCAAGTGAGAAGAGGACTCTTCATCGCCGCCAGCAAGATTAGCGAAGAACTGGGCACGGGGAATCAGCTGTTTATGCAGGTCCAGGTTGAGAAGATTGGGACGACGTACAATGGTATTCGGCCATCCATAGCGCTGCAAGAACAAAATCATCTCCTCAATATCCTCGATAGTCTTCTCGCAGAAAGCCCTCTTGATATCAACAACATTGAGTAGATGCCCGAGCTTCTCGTGGGGGAATCCATGGTTGAGAAAAAGTTTGGTTCTTATTACAAGCCCTTGAAAGTGAGCGGAATGGGTGCTAATTAGAAGACGCTCGAGCTTTGTCGGCAGTAGTTTTACAGACTCTTCATGGACAAAATTGAGAAAGAGACCAACCTCCGGCAACGTGAGGATGTCAGGGCGTTTGATGATGGTCCGCCGGAGAGCAGAGTTGCCGAGCCCAATGGACAACAAAGTGCCTATCCGAAGACGAAGTGATTCAGGAGAAGCTGCAGCTACTGATTCGATCTCCGGATGGCGGTGGAGAAGGGCATCCACTTCGTATTGGTCTAGCCTGAGTTCAGTGAAAAGAGATAGGCTAAAGGAAGCATCGGTAAGGGCGATGCGGGTGAGATATCGGGTTGTAAGGTAGCTGCGGCTGAGGGGAAGCGCGGTAGAATGAAGCCGGGGGATGGAAGAATGGCTTGATGGGTAATGAGAAGGTGATAAGTGAACAGAAGGCGGAATTAGGGTCTCGGCTGTGGGAAGCGGGGAGCAAAGCTGTGTTGTAAACATGGATGGAGGTTGTGCCCTAGATGGTTCTCCCTGCTTCAGATGATGCGACCAGCGGCAATGGCTTTTAAGCTTCCTCTAACCTACCTAACTACTTTATAAATTATTCTTTTCACGTTTTTATTTTCATATATTTACAATTTACACATAATTTTCAGAGATATTATAAGAGATATAATGCGGATATATCCCCTCAATACCTTCTGAATAACATTTTTTACAAACGTAAATTTTTCTCCTTAGATTACATGCACAACTGTAAGTTACACTATGCGTCTGTTTAGAGCTGTTGCGCCTATGAAGTTGTTCTAGAAGAAGGTCCATTTTTTTAATAAAAAAAAATGTGAGATCCAACCATGGTGATAAAATACAACTTTTAGCTGTAGTTTTTCGAAAAGTCAAACAAAATATAATTTTGTCAAATTAAAAATAACACGATGAAATATTGTACCGCCGCCCTAGACACACCTATAACTTTGTATGTCATTACCCTATTCATGATTGATTTTTTACAACACTTACGATGAAATTATTGAATTTATGTTAATAGAGGCTTTTAGAAACACTCTAGTTGCACACATCAAATTTATTCTGATTCGTTTCGATGAACTTGAAGTTCACAATATAATGTTGCAGTTAACATCATCAAATTATGTTGATGGAGATATAAGGTCCGTTGTGTAATTAGTTGTTCTTGTTTTATAAGTATAACTGGATTTATTTCTTATCAAAATATATATGGTATATATCTTCACAAAAACTATGGTTTAGAGATTTAAATTGCTCCTAATATTGAAGGTTGCGAGAATGGGAACAATGAATGAAAAATCAAGTGATAGTTATACTAATAGTTATAATTATGATGAGCATGATGTACTAAGGAGACAAGTTTTACATACTTTTTATAGCCTGACTTAATACACAAACATACATTTATTTATTCTTGTATGACATGCCAATAAATTTTAATATTAATTATATTTATTACCGATAGACCATGCAAAAGTGGGATAAGCATGTATGCCTCATAAGTGGTCTAGAATATAGCATCAATTGAAGAATGATGAATGATTTATTCAATCTAAACAGCTTAAAGATATGTTTTTTTCCCGGTAAGGTTGGGCTCCACTGCGCCATAAGTGGATTGCCCATTATAATATGTTCAGTATAAAATGATTTATTGAAATACTAGTATACGAACATTGAATTATTTGTACAATGATCGTCCATCAAGACGGCATAAGTGGTATTTACATGCATCTAATATGAAATACTTTATCTGAGCTTGATGGATATAGCCACCCAACACACCTACATATTCTATCATAATGGCTTGGCATAGGTGAGGCACTTTTAGTTCATCTTCTACTTTACTTTTTTGAGCATTAATGAACATCTTAATCTATAATTGAAGGAGATTGCAAGACAAATTGAAGCAAAATTTAAAATGAAAGTGGCATAAAATAAGCATGTCATGCAAGGTTAAAGGCTATCAAGTTCATGACTAGAAGTAGGTAATAGCCATATTGATCGTTTTTTTTTTATATTCAAGGAGACAATATCTTTTACCATGAAAGATCTATTTGAATAATACAATCAAGTTCTTCCAAATATTCTTGCATCTTTTATAGGATTTTGGACTATTCATACGCAAATAGAATTACCATTACTCACATTATTGAGGGTTATGAGATTATAATTATTGAGCCAGAGAATAATGACACTGAGGTGGAGTTATTTATTTTTATTAGGATATGACTTAATATAGAAGCATGCATTTATTAATTCTAGCATAGCAATTTAATGATGTCTAATAATAACTACATTCAATATTGATGTCATGAGAAGCAGCGTGCTGAAACTCCAAGGTCTACACTTCCTTTTTTGCCAATGAACTTCCCGGAATTGAACCTAGAGATGTAATTCACCGCCTGAAAACTGAAAATTTTTAGAATAAAAAAAAATGCAAGAAGCTACTTACTTTTTATTTCTCTTCATCTCCCATAGCTCAATATAAATGTTATTTATATAACTAACAACAGCATAGAAAGTCACACTGACACACACGAAAAGAATAATCATAAAGAAAATAGAGTACATTCTTTGTCCAAAACTCTAATTCTAAACTAATTAGAAAAAGAAATGTTTTAACAAAAAAGGTTGTGGTTATTATGAATCACTAAAAGTTACTGTAAACTTTTTCAACACCGACGTTAATCTGTTGGGGTGAGGGGAATTGGGCTCATAATGCAATGTCAACTCTGCAAATTTTAAATTGGTTGATGCTAGAATCCTCTAGAAGACCATTTTGATAAGCATTATTATTGATTTTCATTATAATTTAGAAGGTTCAAACAGCTCGAGGTTTCAATTCCCCAAAGGTCTTGTTGGGTATCATTATTTTCATAGTTGAATCCATACAAAACCTCATTTTCTAAATCTTGCAGATTTTTGGGATTTATTTTGGCTTGGGCTTGATATTTAGCATTTTGCTTCTCAGTCATTTTCTGAACCTGACATTGTAAATGTTAAATCTCTTTGTTGTTGTTCGGATTCAACAAGTGAAATGCTCCTTAGTTCAGATATCAACACACAAAAGGATCACATTCTACATAACAAGATTGACGAAGATAACTTACTTTCCATATCGTCACAAGCTCCTTCAGTTGCATCATGTTCATTTATCACTATTTTCTTACTCAAAAAGAACATTCCAATTAAATATATTTTGAGTAAGTTATGCAAGGCCCTCCTTTACCCTATTTATAGACTTCACGAGGAATGGTTGTCATGGCAATGACAGAGAGAGCAATAAACGGACGTTACATTTTCATTTGAGCCCATCATGAAATATATTCTCATTTATTAAATTTATTGTTAATGATATTACTTGAAACATCAAATTTTAAAATGGAATTGTAAAGATTATCTTTTTCAATAAAAAACTCTCAACATGTCTCATCCGATAAGTCTTTCGTATGTCACTGACATAACCTGACAAAGCATGGCCACACAAGCTGATCGGGTCATGGGTTGGTTCAACTAATTCCGTGTCAAAGAATGAAATATTTTTTTTCCTTTCTTTTTATCCTAGCTCTCTACCACTTTAACCGACTTCATATTAGATTATTTTATTACTCCTTTGAACAAGCTTAGGCGAGCTCAAATGAGCTATTCATCTCACTAATCCTCAACATTTGAGCAAAATTTAAATTATCTAATAAATAATATACATTCCTTTCAGCATGTCAATTTGAGTTTGACTTCTCTCCCTTTTTTTCCTAAAAAGGGCAATGAGTTGTGTGAGTCGTTGCTACTAATGGTGGCAAGATCCGCTTATCAGCCTCATCGTGATCTATCCAAGGTGACGACTTAACAATGAATTTATATACCTATATTGGATCTATAAAAATTCATTGAGACTCAAATCAAAGAATTCATGATAATAACACGTACAAGTTACAATAATATATCGCACTCACAGTAAAAACTAAAAAAAGTTCAGCATATTCATATTTTTATATAAAAATTGTTGATTAGGTAAAGTGCTTTTAGATATACAAGCCAAAAATATGTACATTCTTTCATACATGGATAATAAAATAAAATGGAAGAAAAGCAACAAATAAGCATTCATGGAAGCTTCAAATTGATCATCTTCCTCATTATCTTGCTCTCTAATGAGTTCCATCTAATGATTGAAGTCATTCTAGGATGGCGACAATATTTCTTTTTGCACCAAGACTCAAGCAAGATTTGATTATCCTCTCACAATGATCCGCTAGCAGTTCCTCATATTCATACATCCACTTAAGCTCCTTCGTGAATTCATCATGCATCCTCCTTCAAGCTATATCCTCAAGTCCACAACCTCTTCCTCGAGCCTTCTCTTCAACTCAGTGTCCTCTTTTGACTTCATCTCCAACACTTCAAAGGTCGTGGCTTTCCCCTCCATCTCCTTCTTTTGTTTTGTGTATTGTTCGAGTTCCTTTATCTGTAGTTCAAGCTACTCCTTTAGTATGATAAAATCACTTTCCAAAGAAGCATTTCGAGAGTGATGGACCCTTAAGTCGTCAAGGGAGTTGACATTCACTTTCTTTGAATGTTTTACTTGCGCTTGAAAGGAATTTGGGTTGCTTAGAATCCTCACAGATTTATCCTATAGCTCCTCGTTCCTTTTCAAAAAAACCTCTAACTTCTCCTCAGCTTTTGAGCGAGCTTGTTTTAGTTTACATGCTCCTTGCAAAACTCATAATGCAACAAAATTACAGCATACCCCAATTACCAAGAAACATCCAGACTCTCAATCAATGGAGCATGGAAGACCTTCCCTTTCTCTTCGCCAACCACTCCAAGTTTGTGGAGTGGATGACTAGGCCCTACTAAAAGAGCTTTTTGTAGTAGTCTTTTTAGCTCATCCAGTCTTAGCTTAAGTACACGAACGCTCAATTTTGAGCAATGTAGGTCATGAAGAGGCGACCTCCCATATTGAAATCCTCTAATGTGGAACCTGCCACATCTGCTCATGAAGGGGCCACACCAACTTCTACTTTTTTATCAACCAAGTCGTGTATGGCTCCAAATTGGCTAAAAAAAATTAATTTAAAGTTTCAGCTCTTAGACTGACTCATTTATATCCAATCTTAATTCGAGAGTGATTAATGACCATTGAGCTAAATTCACATCCTAAGGACCTGGACACTTAGTTCCTTTGTCCTAATTTATATAGATTAACGATTGTTCAACCTATATTGCATGTCTTCCATTTAATTTTTAATGATTGTGAATGAACTTAAGGGTTTTGTGATCCAAGAGAAGGACAAAATTGGTAAACAATAAATAATGATTCCAATGATATAATGCATACACTATGACATATAATTCTTTGTCTTAAGTTAAGTATCTTTGACAAAAAAAACATTTAATATTTCACTAAAGAGGATAATTGGATGTCCCTTTAACTAAGCACAACTCTAATGCCCATGTTTGATGCATTGCATTCCACCTCAAAGGCTTGATCAAAGTCTTAAAGAGCCAACACTTGGGTTGATGCCATTTGTTGCTTCAAAAAATTGAAGCTAGCTTGGGCATTGTTATTCCAATTAAACTGCTCATACCTAAGAATATATGTGATTGGGGCAATAATTTGTTAATTTTTTTAATAAAATTTTGATATAATAATCCAAATACATGAAACTCCGCATCTTGATCGAACTGGCCCCAAATACTATAGCTAAAATTAGAAATCTCAAAAGAAAAAAAAAGAATTAAGTTGCTGACATTTCTTTGGGTTGGCAAATAGCCATTTCTTTTGAAGCACCTCAGAAACCAATCGAAGGAGTTGAAGATGTCTTTCTAATGTCTGGTTGTACAATAGAATATTGTCAAGTATACTACTGCAAACTTACACAAAAAAAGCTGAAAAACTATGGGTCATGAGATGCATGGCCATACTACGTGTGTTAGACAATCCAAATGACATTACCATCGACTCGAATAATATATCACAATTAGACTTTCATTCATCACTTGCTCTTGTTTGTATCTAATGACAGTCTCTTTGCAAGTCTATGTTGTGGGAAAAAGCTGCCCCCATGTAATTGGTAAAAAATATCGTCTATTTGAGGAATCAAAATTCTATTGTTAAGTGAGATTTTGCTAACAACACAACTATCGATACACATATGAAAGTGTCATATTTCTTTGGCACTAACAGGGAAAAATTACACAAGGATTAAAACTGGGTTGCACAAATCTTTTAATAATCAATTCCTCCACCTAACAGCTGAACTCCTCACATTCATCAAGCCTCGTATGATAAGAAAGTCTAATGGGAATTACAACTCTTGTAATAAAGTATATTGTGTGTTGGTTCGCATAAATTGGAGGCAGGCTAACATGTGCTTCATTTACCATAACATCCTGAAAATTTTGTTCAAGTGGATAAACTACCTATGGAATGGATGAATCTATTTCATTTTCCTCTGTAACTACCAGTAGAGAGCTTTGATTTGTTTCTTGCAGAGCTCTAATTAGAAATAAAGAGTATGAATTTAATTTGTTTTCTGTAACCTCTACTTCAGCCATAAACTTTGACTATATTAAATTGTCTATTCTCTCCATCAAATTTGCTACAACAAATCGCTTTCCATTTTGAATTAATGAATAAGTATTAGCAACTACATCATGGATGGTCTTGTGGTCATATTGCCAAGGTTGTTTCAACAAAAATGGGCATGCATTCATTTCCACCACATTGCACCAAACATTCTTTTTAGAACACCCAATGAAGAAATGGTCCAAGTATTCTATGTTCACGCCCACTTCATTTCTCCTTTGAATCCATCATAACCTGTAAGATTGGGGACGACCCTCAATTTTTAATCGTGGCTTTTCTGCCAATGGTATTGCCACCACATTCTCATGGCTTTAGCTATTAAGAATTTATTGACACATCTTGTCTTGTACATTATAATGTGAATGAAAAAATATTGTGTCGTAATCATGAATCATCTTCACTAGTATTTAGAGATCTTTAATGAACCAACGACTATATTTTCAACATCATTACTTGTATCATATTTTATGTCTTTCTCAAGTTCTTCAATAAAAGAAACTCTTTGATTCGAACAATTGGATGCAATATGTTTGAACCCACGACACTTAAAACATTTACAAGTAGCCTAGCTCTAGTATTGCTTACTCAAATGCTTTTGTCTTAATTTTGAATGGAATCATCCGCTCAACTAGAGGTCATTTGATAGAAAAATTAACCACGTCTTGAAAGAACAACAAGAATGTAAATGCAGAACATTCATAATGGAGGGTTGGAGCCCCCAAGAATCATACAATGGTAGTTTCCTCTGGTTCCACCAAATCACATTTGAGCAATAAATGCTCAAATTTAACAACATATTCTTCTAATGTTAAATGGTTTTGTTGAAAGTGGTAGGTTTTCAAAAAATGATCTTACGATATTACCTGTTGTAATTTTTCTTCATTATTGCCCAGATGATAGTCATGCTTTGCTCTTTACAACTAAAAATTCCTTCTAAATTTTCCCACCACATATAGGCATTTTTTTAGCTTGATCATTACAAGTTTAACAATATAATCAGGTGAAATTTCTTTAATCAAGTTGACGAACTAATCAGGGTCCAATTACACTTCAAAGTCCAGAATATCTACCTTGACTCGAAAATTTATAAAGGCTCAATGTCTAAGCTGTTTTCAAGGTTTCCTACCCCGATTCATCATCACTAAAATTTTGATTGGACATGTTGATATACAGGGGCGATAACAGACCCTTTTTTGAGAGGGAAGGGGGGAACAACCTCCCCAGACCCAATATTGGAGGGGCTAGGGCAACAAAAGACAAAGTGATATTTTAGAAGAGGCAAAAGTGATAATTCATGAGGGACAAAAGACTAAATTACCCTCTCATATAAGTAAAAAAATAGAATTTGAGGGAGGGCAATTGTTCCCCCCAACACCCCCGCCCCGACCCTTCCTGGGGTCGCCTCTGTAAAATATCATTAGCCTTGAGCCTCTCAGCCTCTTCCCTTTGCTCAAATTTGGCAAGACGTTGCTGCAATGATTAATTTCCCTTCTCAAATCTCCTATCAACACTCCTTACAATGATCGTTGTTGGTTCCTTCAAGGTAGCATCTTTCCAACTCTGATACCAACTATTGCATGAGAAACAATATGATAAAATTCCAAGGCTTACACATCCTTCTCGTGCCAATAAACTTCCCAAAATTGGATCCATAAATGTAACCCACCACCTGAAAACTATGAATTTTTAGGATACATGAAACAAAAGCTAGAAAATATCTTTTTTTTTCTTTTTTCTTCATCCTCCACAACTCAAAATGCATGGTTACTTATACAACTAAAAACGACATAAAAGAACGCATTGCCACACATAAAAAAAGTAACAAATAAAATTGATTATATTATCAATCCAAACTCTATTTTTAAAATGTATTTTAAAAGAAAATTCTCGGCTACTATGAGTCATTATAAATTGCTACAAACTCCTTAACATCGACGTCAAATATTATCAATCACATATGAATGGGACGAGAATGCTTCAATCAACTACCAGTTGAATAATATAACATTAACTTGAGAAAAAGTCAATTAAGACAATTTGCTTAAAGCATACTTTTTCAAAGCAAGAGTGAACATTGATATGACATAAATGGATAGTCCATAATAACTAATGTTGAGTACAATATGCTTTACTTGAATTATAGTAGGCTAACATTCTTTTGTTTGAAAAATGATCATCCATTAAGCTCATTAAAGTGGCATTTGCATACATCTAGTATGAACGATCTTAAATAATATTGGCTATATCTGTCCGACTGTCCGGCACTTCAATCATGATGGTTGGATATAGGAAATCCAGCATACTCGAGGGCACCAAAATCCATCCGCCGGCGGGCTGTATTGGTTGTACAACTTTAGTCAAAACCCTACTAATTCGCTAATTTCGGTCACTCTCTGGCACCTGAATCTGCTCCATCCTTCCTTCGCCATGGACCCAATTCCCTTTGCCGATACAAATGACAGGACTAATCCAGACAATGGCGGTTATCCACTTGAAAACCCTTATCAGCCTCCCCACAAATTAGCCGCGGAGCTTCGAACACCGGAGGAACAAGCTGCTAAGGCGATAGCACCGGTGAAGGCTGAATATCTCCGCCCGCCTCCTTCGAGAACGGCTCTTACGGCTAAGATTGAAGAAGACGCCGGCAATGACGTGGCCGAGAAGAAAACTGCTCCTTCAGGCGTGGTCAAGGAGAAGAAGTCCAAGCGGCAGCTTAAGAGAGAGCGGAAGCAGGTCAGTGCTGAAGAATCGTTATTATTATTTTTTTTTTGCAACGTATTCTGCCATCATTTATGTTTCTGCGTTATTTTGAGTTTAGCGGCCATTAGAAAACAGCTTTGAAAGTACAAATGTTCTCAATCAAGAATTATTCGATAAGTACCAATATACTTGTGCCAACCTTTGGGTTTTTCCCTATCCTTTTGTTTATGCTTATGCGCTTTAATTTGGGGTCTTTGTTTGTAGGTATGATGTCCATACAAGCTATACTACTAAGGCAATATGGTCCTTAAGTTTCATTGTATATTGTTTTAATTCTGGTTATTGGAAGGCCTTTACTTATTTACCAACCAAGTAATTCACTCAGTTTTTCTTTGAACATATATATAAATAGCATTGATAAATATCTTTGCCAGGACACAACAATAAGGCGTTGTACCACTTCTATAATAAAATAATGTCATGTTTTGTGAATGTTTTATTTCATACTTCCATTTGGCAACCTTGTATTTAATACTTTTAGTAGTATCCATGCTTTATATTCTATATCCTTTTAATTTCATGCATTTGTTTGTGGTCTCATTTTGTGATGCTACTAGTGTCAATGCATGGAACTATCAATCAATCTCATATACTATTTAATGACAGTTAGTTTGTGATTGTTGTGTTGTGTGTATGTTTCTGGATTCAACTTGACTCTATTGTTGCAAAATATGTAGCAGGTCCATCTTCTATTGAAATTAATGTTTAGCTTTAATGCATCTGTATTTGGCCGTGTGGTGTTATGTTTAATAGATCTTATGCAATTTCCTTATGAGAAAAGTGTTAAAACGATCCCCTAACTCTTTGTAGGGGGCCATATTAGTCCCAGAGTCTAAGAATACCAATTTAGTCTCCAGTTTTTTTTTAATGGGGGCTAAAATATTCTTTTTTGGGGACTATTTCACCTCATATTAAAAGAGTCTTGGGACTAATTTGACACTTTTGTATATTCTCAAACTAAAATGGTCCCATGTAAATAGTGAGGGGACTATTTTGACATTTTATTCATTTCCATATAATATTTGAATGTATTGAACTTCAATTTTACGCTATATCCAGGAACAAAAATCTGCTGTTCATATTTGTTCTGCGGTTGCAAAAAGTGGTAGGACAGAAGATTGTCGATTTGGTGGAAGTTGCCGCTTTAATCATGATATTAATGCTTTCTTGGCTCAGGTGCATTTTTCTTATACAAACTCATATGATGGTTGTTGTCTCATCAATAATGTTTTATAGTTTGTAATGATGAAAGTAATGACAATCTTATCTGCAGAAACCAGCAGATCTTGAAGGGGTTTGTCCTTTTGCTACTTTTGAAGGGTTATGCCCGTATGGAATAACTTGCAGATTTTTAAATACACATCAAAAACAGACTTTAGAAAATCGGGATATTTCTAAGATGAGCTCTGAGGTTAATATTCTGAAGAAAGATTTGCAAAAGCTTTTGTGGAAAAATAAATTTTCTTTTACCAAGGCAGATTCTCAACTCAAAGCCCTGGGGTTAAAGGTATGCTAAATATTATAAAGTTTGATCAGCTTGCTTAATTTCAAGCTCAAACTATCTTAATTGTTTGCAGTGCTCTTAGTTAACCTTTCTTTTGTGCCATCAACTTGTCAATTTTGCGCATTGTTCTTTATGTAGTTCTTTGTGCTACACTAATTTACACTCTCTTTGAGGTAGATTTTTAAAATGCTGTCCTTAATTATTTATATTGAATTTATACCGTTCAATCTGCAAATCACCTACAGCTTATTTGTACGAAGATTCCATGCCATTCTTATCATCAAATACTTCTGAACAAGCGTTGGTGGAACGTGAAATGCTTTTCTCTTTGCAGCTTCTTAAACCCCTTTTTTTCTAAAGCTTCTTTTGTTTATCATCTCTGGCCTACAAGAATTGTTAAATTATCACACTATCCTTCACTTAACTGAATTGTATAAATTATTTATGTTTTATACAAGCATAATTAAATTTCTGCGTTTTTTTTTGTCCATTGTTCCAAAAATGGTTTGGCGGCGTATGTTGATCCCTGTTTTGGGTTGGAATGTTATACATGTAATTTTCTTTTGTCTGCAATGCAAATAAAATGATTTCAATGATCTTAATTTTCTATCTTTGCGATGGATATGTCTTCCAGTTTACTTAAAAGAAAAAATCATCTTTTCCAAGAAGCGATGTTCATATTCACCGAAGAAGAATTTATATTATTCCAAAGATTATGTGCCGTTAACCATCTTAGGCTTCATAAACTGTGCCTTGTGTACTTTATTTCACAGCAATTGGTAAAAATCATTCATAAATTTAGTAGCTATAAAGATGATTATTAAAATGGATTTATTGCATTCCCATGAAAGTTTACACTTTATCCTTTTTTTTCAAACATTCTTGCGCTTCCTTTTTATGTAATAGTTTCATCACTACTAAATTTTTCTTGTTTTACCTGGGATAATATTTAAAACTGTTTTAGTTTTCTTTCACTCATTATCTTGTTTACTTGGGCTTTTTTTTTTGAAAGATTTCAGTCTGCTACTGTTCCATGCTCTTTTAAAATTTATCTAAACTAAATTAGTGAAACCCTAATCAACTATTTTGCAAATAGCAACTTCAAAAACAGCGCTGTTTTATTTTTTCGGTTTCCATCTCTTACAGTTGCGCATTGCAGGGGAACAAAAGTATTGTGTCAAAGGCAGGAAATGGTCAGTTGGACACCAATCAAGAAAATTTCATTGTTTTGAATGATCTTTGTGCTGATGAAGTTGATGATACTCGTTCTATGATTGCGAATGAAATGAGCCAATCTCCAGTGAAGGCTATAGAAACAAAATGTTCAAGCGATTCTTCAGACTTCTATGAGTCTAGACGTCCGAAGAAGGTAAAATCTCATGTTGATGGAAATATTGAAGCAACTTATGGTGAGGGTACAATTATTATCTTTTCTACTATTTTGATTTGTCTTCTTGCAGTTCAGGTGGCACATGTTCTTAACTGACTTATATTTTGTTCATTCAGTAGGTAAATGTGAAAGGGAAAATGATATTCCAAATAATAGTTTGCCTTATTGTTGTGAAGGGGCCTCAAGCATTAAAATGTGTTCAAAATCTGATTTGAGTATAAAGCCTCTTGCAAGGGAGAAAAAACTTGTTGATTTTAGAGGGAAGCTTTACCTTGCACCTCTTACTACTGTTGGCAACCTTCCTTTCAGAAGGATCTGCAAAAATTTTGGGGCTGATATCACTTGTGGAGAAATGGCTGTTTGCACTAATCTTCTGCAGGTATTAATTTTTAATTCTTTCAGTTGTATTAAGTTCCTGCTGAAGCTATCTGTTGAGCAAGTGATTTTAGTTCTGCTTTCTTAAGAATAGTAAGTAGAATAACATTTGGATAGGCAGCTAAGTTTTTATAATTTTATTTTAGTATATTTAGCCCCCAAATTTACATGCATGCGTGATAATAGTATGCCTTTACTGCTGTTTTTTAACTAAAGTAGACTTTTCATACTATTAGCTTTTATTATTAAATTGATTAAAAATATTGCAAGAATTAATTCAATTTACTGGTTTTATTGCATGTAAAACTTTTGCATTTTGATAAGATTTTTAAGTCAACAAAATCATTATGAAAATTTTGGGAATTTATGAGTATTATGAAATTATTATATTTTAATTTTTAACTATAAAAAACTTATTCTTCACTCATTCAATTTATGTTGAATGATAAGCTGAAGAACACATCATATGGATAGAAAATAACTTGGAGGATAATAATATAAAAATTATAATAAGAATTCATGTGAGGTTTTGCTTGCTTAAGTAAAAGAGACACACTATTAAGGAAATAATGCATAGTTTATGAATTCAGGTAATGAGGTCCATCAAAGAGACACACTATTACAACAATTGTCTTAGTTACAAATAGGAAAATATTATAAAAGCTAATATGATCTGCCTAGGCGAACAGGAAGGCTTTTGGTTGGATATTTGATCTCTTCGGCCATTGTTGATGCGGAGTCATAGCCAACTACATTTACGATGAAAACTGCTCAGAAAATTAAGTATTATATTTTGTGATGAAGTACCTATGGTTAAACAAACTATTATAGAATCTTTAGACTAGAAATCCAGAGACAGCGCAGACTTCATTAAGCGGTGCCAGATTGGCGCCAGAAGCGTCAGAATCTAGAGAACACCGCAGACTTCATTAGGCCGACGCCAGAGGCGCCAAACTGGCGCCAGAAGCGTCAGAGACGAATTAAGATGGATTAAGTCGGCTCGTGGCTATTTTTGAGTGGTTTTTGAAGGCTTCAAACATTTCAAACGTCTCATGGAGTGGTGCAATGCATTTAGACACTTTGAAAGGTTTTTTTATGGAGATGTCTATTGGATGAAAAAACTTATGTTGGTGCAAAAATGTGTGACTATTGTGGAAAAAATTGGAGGGAATTTTGAATTCCTTTTGGGCCCTAATTAAAAGGAGAGAAGTCTAAAGAAGAGAGGGGGGCGTGAGATAGAGAGAAAGGTATTAGCGTGAGAGAGAAGGGATGATTTTCTTCTAAGTTGTAAGAGGAGAGAGAAGGTGAGAGATTTCTTTTTCATTACACTACTAAGAGATAATTAAGTGTGATTGTAAAGAGAAAAAATGCTTAAAGGGAACTTCTAGGGATTTTCTTGGGAATGAGTGTGAGATAAATTGTGTTCTTTTCTTTCGTTGTTTTGTAAAATTATTTTTATATATGAAATCTGTATTTTGTTGTATCATTCTCATTAATATCTTTCTCCCTATAATGAGATATGGTTTTGTGAAGAATTAGTTTTGTTTTATAAGGTTTTAAATGTCAATAAATTGTGGTAATTCAAACTCCGAACTTCATTTTCTTTTCGATCTGATCAATTGAAAGTTTAAAATTTGTTGAGAAACATATGATCCGAAAGGGCTGTGATTTCTACTACAAGGTAAGAGTCACATTCAATTTCATGGGTGAGAATGTAATCCATGGGGTTACGAGCAAATAAATAGGGAAATATACTTTAATGGACGCAAAATTGAAGATTTTAAGATGACAGATTAAAATCTTCAATTTGGTCCAATTGCTTGGAGATTAAAGTGAGATTGTTAGCTCTTAGGCGAGGGAGAAGTGAGAGTCAGTATCTTCTCAACATAACCACGGATTTAGAGACCAAATTCTGGATTAGCTAATGTTTTTTATGCACTCTCTGAGGGTAAAGAATAAGATTGCTTCTATTTGACACAATACAATTTTATATATGTATTTCAAAATAATTTTAATTTCTTCACATTTCATAAATTCATTGTAAAGGGGAATGATGCTTTCTTAAATTTGAATTATTCGTTATAAAACTTTGTTTGGTCTTTATAAGTTTATTTTTGAAGTTTAACAGTTAGTTTAGTTAACTTAGTTTTTTCAACTGCATTTCTTTTAGCGCACATTAAATTTACTGTATTTGTCTTGCCTACTTATGTTTTATAGTTTGAATATTCTGTTTGACGTTATAACCATAAAAATTTCCAACTCCTTGTGGGATCAATACTTATGATTTCATTAGAGCCCTTTGCTACTTAAGTGATATGTATACTTGTGTTATTATCACGAGTTTGACAACTTAGAGATTTTAAAAGATAAAATTATTTATATTGAATTTATTTTTATTGGGTTGAACTGCATATTTTCTATTTGTGCTAGCTAGCTGACCGCACTTCAACCGCTCAATGACAAACTTGATACAACATAGTAAAGTGGGAGAAGGAAATCAACTGTCGGGAATAGTGGTTTCCCGACACAAGGACCCACCATGGGGCGACGGGCTTCAGTGACAAGAAAGGTCAACGACGACATTCCCAAAAAAGGAACAACGGGAGAATCCAAGTAAGGATCAGTGCAGTCTTTAACATTCACTCACTAGAATCATGTGATAGGGCGACTATACCAAACCACTGAGATGGTTAACAACCAAATCCCGACGCTTGAGGAACTTGACCCCATCGAAAGCATCGTGGGAGACTGTGACTCTGAAATTCACTGGACAAGGGTACGCCAAATAAATAACAATAAAAATAAAAATAAAATATATATGGGAAATCTGTCCGCCAACGCGTCTTAACCAGTCACTATGGGAAGCAGTTTGGAATGCGATTCGATTCCCAATCAACAACTTAAAATTAAACAAATCCTTTGAAGCTTAAAGGGCGACCGACGAGGCATGACATCCAATGTTCTGGGGTCTAGCTTTGAAGGTGACCGAGACAAACATCGTATGACAAGATTCACAACCAGTCTAACGGGTTTCCTTAGATGCGAGTCTCTCCAAAGGCGATGACCAAACCAGATAGAAAAAACGAAACATGTCGATCGGCCGACCCGTACAACAAATCGACTCACCAGATGAACGCACGATCAATCAAAAAACACAATCAATCCAAAAAGAAATAGCATGAACTAACCAGTTTTTCTCATATATTCAAAAAAATAGAAAGAAAGGAGGGAATACAATTCTTTTTTTTCTTGACAAAAAAAAGGGGAAAAACCTCTTGTTTTATAGGATATTAGTGGGCGGCTGACCCTTCTCCACTGCCTGAATCATCCTCTCCATCAGAATTTTTAGTAGCTCGTCCCGGGAGCTGAGAACCCCTTCTGATCAGAGAATTTAGGATCGACCAGGTCACGAAGAATGAATTTCTGAATAACATAATCCATCACCCAGCCGTCCTCATATTGTTCCTTGGGTACCAACATGGCGACCTCCTTCAACTCGGTGTTTTCCTTCTCCAAGGTTTCTACCGTGATGAGGGATTTTTTGTTGGCCCTGACGGAATTGTTGAACTTGAGCTCCCACATGTCTTCATCATCACGGGCCCTTATCAGATTCGTCTCTAGCGAGACCTCTTTCTTATGAGCTCCTTCTAGTGACTGCTCCAGATTGATCAAGGCTAACCCCATAAAATGGGCGCTTTTCACCGCCATCAGCTGCCACAGATACAATGTCTAGCTTATAGAGCACTCTGGGCACATAATCCAAGGGGAGTTAATTATTAAATTGATTTTCTTGATTCTAGTACCATTAAATGCTAATAATTTTTCCGTCCTTTTCAAAAAGCAGGAAAATTTAGGGAACTAATATGTATACACCAAAACTATCTGCACGAATCTCAAAACAATCGAACAACCCAGATGGCGGTTAGACAACTAAGGTATCCTACCATCCAACAAGCGATCGTGTGATCGGGTTTGATTAACTGACTATTGCGAGAAATTCAATCGTCGGACCCCACCTGTAGTCCCAACAGACCAAGACGCATGCAAGAGTCCTTGATCGCAAGCTAGTCTGTCGACCTACTTTTACTACGACAGACGAGATCGTCATTCAACCGAGTGCCTCTGTCGACCGTCATTTATTTCGGAAGGCACAGTCGCCACTCAGTTGGTTGCCACTCAGCCGATCGAATTCAAGCAGACTGACCAACCAATTACTGTTATATTAGAATTTAAATTATAATACAAATCTAATATAAAATCTATACGATTAATTAGAGTACTAATTGTATTAAGAACAATTTCCATAATTATTTCATTTTTTTACACTCCTATAAATAGGAGGCAAAAGGACAAATAAATACATCTCTCTCCCCATTTTTTTATATTGAATTCTTATCATCTACTTAGGATTTTTGACAATAAACTTCATCTTTCCTTCTTCGTCCGGTTCTAACTCTCGAGGCATGTTCACAAAGGGCAACTTAGGATTCAACAGTTAGAGATTGACAACTTAGGTAATTTCAAACGGACAAATCAAAGACATGAATAAAAGCTTATGTAATGTCAATGAAATATTGGGATAATGTTAAATAACTCAAATAAATATTTGTACCTGGTGATGAAAATAATTTCACATTGAACATAAAATTGTTAACAATTCAGAAAATTAAGTCAAATTTAAATTTACCATGAGCTAAATAATATAACATATTTACCAAATTAATTGTTTGATACCATTAGATTTCTTAATAAAACTAGTTATAAAATTTTAAATTTTCTTTTTGTTATTCTGTTATTGGTTACAAAGGTTAGTAAACTAAAAATGGTTTACAGACAAAGGCACAATAAATAAATTATCTAACGTGACCTACAAGTTATTGAACTGAGATACAAAATTTTAATTTTCTATTTTATTATAATTCTTAGATTTAATATTGTTATTCAATGTATAACATGTGATAATTTTTAAGTTTATTTTATGGGAAGCATTAGCAAGACCATAAGGTAAACAAAAAAAAAATAATACTGAAGGATGATAAACCATGCATGTTTGCAAAATCTGTTGTTAAAAAAAAAAAAAATAGTAGTATCACCGACTTACGTATATTTGAGTCTTTCTAATATCAATTGCATATGTAGGTTTTACATTCCAACATCAACAACAATTATATAATTATATAACTAAATTAAGATTCGCTTGAATCAAAACAAATCAAAGATTGGTATATCTTTTAATCTTTCTCAAAAATGTATGCCCACTTATTTTATTACTTTTGAGTATTTTTTATTAATTAAAAATTACATTTATAGATTGAATGAAAATGAATTCTTATCAACTATATCGATAGTTCAAGATTATTTAGGGGCTCTTTGGTTTGTTGAAAATGAAATGAACTGTAAAAACAGGCGGTGTGCTGGACGGTCGATGCTGCGGGATGGACGACCCATGGCTGAGGTGGCTGCGGCAGCAGACAGTGGGAGCCATGGCAAACTGTTGCGGGCGGAAGGTCGGCAGACACAGCGTCAGCCGTCAGAGATGAATAGCCAGTGGCGGCTGCTGACGACCGCTAGGAAGCTGCGTGGGGCAGCGACTTGTCTATAGCATTTTGCATGAATTGTGTAATTCAATTTTGGTCAAATCTGCCGAATTCTAAATTCAACCAAAATGAAATACGGTTTAAACTTCAAATTCATTCATATTTTACATTGTATTTGTACTTCTTCATATCAAACTCATTTTTTTCTCAAATTCCCGTAGAAAAATTACAATACACTACAAATTCACTCAACCAAACAACCGCTTAATTATTGATCTACTTAAGATTACCATATCTGATTGTTTATCAATATTGGTAATCAATATATCAATTCCCACTTATACAAATTATCCCTAATATTTCTTTTTTTATTTTAGGATAAGTATAATGATACAAAATATCAATAGAAGGAATAAAAAAAAGAAGGAAATCCATGGTATGATGCTTGTAATACTTGTAATCCAAAGTAATTATAAATCAAGATATGATGGAGTGTATTTAGTGTTCAGAGAACAATATAGAATACAGTTTAAGGTAAATATTTTATATGATACAATTCAAATTCTTATAAATAATTATTAGGGTTCGTTCATTGTTTTGTATTATGCATTTACTTTGTAAAATTAAATGTTGAAGAAACAAGTTGAACTGCAATATTTACAATAATTGATGATGAGCCTGAAGAAATTATTTTCCTACTAGTAACGAAATTAGTAAAAATAAAAATAATAATTGATTCCATCTTGGAGGTTTCAAATAAAGAAGAGTACAATGAAATCATGTGACAAATATCGCTAATTGGATGGAAATTTTCTCAATTACGCGCTAAACAAAGTTTATGGCAAACGAACACTGCATGCACTAACACTTCATTTAATTAAGAAAGAAATTGTTGCGCTCAACCATATTTGGGCTTTAAAAAATCAAAATAGGGAAAGATCAAAAGTCATGTATTGATGAGCATTTTATATTCGTGATACGATTTTATCATGTTATGATATTTTATACGAATTTCATTGCTTTTCTTTCTAATTTTAGGAAATTATATTTTTTACTCATTTTTTAAACTTTCATTCGTTTTTATTTTTTTTAATAAAATAATCTAACTTACTTCATATGTAAATGTTATATAATAAATCATGTTATATGTCTTTCATCTATCATTATATATTATTAAGGCAAATATCAAGCGTTGGAATATATTACCTTTTAAATTAATAATGTTTCATGTTATTATGTTTATATTAACATTAAGCTTGATTAGAAATCATTTATAGCTTTTTACAATGTTATTTATTTGCTTCTTCTATCATGACTATGTGTAATGAACACATTCCTTATTTTTAAAATGTTATTAACTGCTTATTTTTTACAATGTTATGACTTTGATGTTCCATGTAATCTTCTTTGGGATTATGATTGTCGCTGGGGTCTACAATGGAATCCTAAGGAATTTAGAAAACCCTAAAGTGTACTTTTAAGAAGAGTTATGGATGAAGCTGCCATAGCATGCTTCAATGGCTGAAGAGATTAAATAACGGCGGAGGAGCCTTTCCGTTGGCTCGGGCAAACCATAATCACTTTTCATATGTTTTCATTTTTGATATTATGACCATTATCATAATATGGGAAGTCGACATCATTATCTAAATTGATAAAATTCAGTTTATTTTCTTTATATTTGTCTTTTTTTTTTATGCGAACAAAATCTCAAGTGAATTCTTATTATGATGCAATATCATTAATCTCCAAATTATTTTTTATCCATGTGATGTATTTTTTTTACCTTATTATTCAACACAGACTGTATGATTAAAGAGCAAGTTTAATAGTATTTAAATTTGAAATATAATAATACTATTATAGTAATAAGCCCACAAATTATTATTATCTTTTTATTTGAAAATCTTATCTTAACACACTTGGTGCCCAAGCAAATATAACCAGCAGGTGAAGAAATCGACGAGTGGTCATGAAACCTTGTTTTATGGGGATATCAATCACCTTTTATTAGCGGTGTGTATGAAAAAGGGATGAATGATCATGAAATTTTAAATTTTAAAGTTTGCAGCCTAAATATTTTTATTAGCGTTCCAATTAAATTATTTTAATACACTTATAATAGCTGCAATTTGGAACTCAAATATCAATGGATTTTGAAAACAGTAAGATTCAAAATCCTTGACTCGATTTATTGAGATGTGGGTTTTGAAAGATTAAGAAAAAAAATGCAAGTTTGAGTCTTTTTGTTGGTGCAAACAGATTTTGGGTTGTAGCTTTCAAAATCTTTTTCAAACAATGGCACACTTTATACAAAACGAATGAATGAACATGATTACTTTAGGTGTTCAATCATTAAACACCTTTTAAGTGATTTATTGATTTGTTAAATATTTGAGTTATTTTTATAAATAGTTTATAGGTTCTTATGCGCCTATAAATATTTTTGAAGCTGTTTCCTTTATATCCAACTCGTGTATTATTTGATTATTTTCTTCAATGTGATCAAATTTTTGGACCCATTTGAACATTTTTAAAAATAAATGTGTTTTAAATTCTAAATTTATACGTTTAGAAGTTTTTACGATATTAAAAAAAATTGATTGAGCAGGTCGAAATAAAATAAATCTGTTACATCAAACGAGGTCCGAAGTGGGACTTTTAATGTAATTATTCACATGGCACATTCAATATGGAAATTAACCTTGACACATTATAAGTTTTCAAGTCTACTTAAATAAATTCAAATCTGCTTAGGTCATGTTAATGATGGGTTCTGATGAAATATAGGGGCAAGCTTCCGAATGGGCATTACTAAGGAGACACTCATCAGAGGACTTTTTTGGGGTACAAATTTGTGGAGCTTATCCAGACTCCATAGCTCGCACTATTGAACTTATTGATGAACAATGTGAAGTTGACTTTATCGACATCAATATGGGATGTCCTATTGATCTTATTGTTAATAAAGGTGCTGGATCTTCTCTTCTTACGAAACCCATGAGGATGAAGAGCATTATTCAAGTAGCCAGTGGAACAGCTAAGGGGCCGGTAACTATTAAGGTCGATTCCTCTAGCTTGATAAGCCTACAAATTTGAATTTGTCCAAAATGTTGTGGCCATATTTTTCCGAGTAAAGTACTGAAGTTGTGCTCTAACAATTAATTTGAGGCTATTTGCATTTTAGAGTCTATAAAAGTGTCAATTTAGTCTCAGATTCCTTTAATTTAGGCTGAAATGATCCCCAAGGATGCCCATTTCATTTCTATTAAAGAAGTCAGGTGACTAATTTTGCACTTCTATAAACTTTGGGACTAAAATGACTCTGCAAAGGTCAGGGCGGCTATTTTCACACTTTTCTCATATCTTTCTTAATTCAAAGAGTATTACTTTTTTTTTTTAGCTTGCTTTCCAGTTTCTCTATGTATGTTTTTGACCGCATTCTTATGTCTTTTTTATTTTTAATTTTTTTTGTCTGATTTAAGGTTCGAACCGGTTTTTTTGAAGGAAGAAATCGAATTGATTCCCTTATTTCAGATATTTATGATTGGGGAACGAACGCAATAACTGTACATGGTCGATCTAGACAACAACGGTATAGCAAGCTTGCTGACTGGAATTATATATATCAGTGCACAAATAAAGCTCCTACTGGTCTCCAAGTGCTTGGAAATGGTGATATTTTTTCATATTGTGACTACAATAAGCATATGGCTGATTGTCCTGAACTTTCTACTTGCATGATTGCTCGTGGTGCTTTAATTAAGGTTGGTAAACTCTACCTTCATTTGGTCTGTGTTTAGTTTTTTTTGTCAGGTTTCTAGAGCTTTATGATTATTTTAATTGCATTTTTTTTCAGCCTTGGATATTTACTGAAATTAAGGAACAGAGGCACTGGGATATCAGTTCAGGAGAGCGGTTAAATATTTTTAGGGACTTCGTGAATTTTGGTCTTGAACATTGGGGCTCCGATACGAAAGGTATGATGACATGGTGCGAGCTTAGTAAATTTTATCAGTATGCAACGAAATTTGCAGTCTCAAAGCCCAAAATTAATTACATATTCAGAATCAACAAAACGTGTAAAATTTGTGGAAAATGATAATCTAATAAATTTGGCGAGAAATTGAAACCGCAAGGCTATAAGTTGATTGAGATTGATATCTTAAGAAATCAAATTACCATAAATTTTGCTAAAATCAAGCTCATTTGCATAAATCATCAACAAAATATTTAGCAGAAAAAGGAATAGTATAATAATTTACCACTGCAAAGAAAATTCAAGTTACTTCTTCCAGAATTTGGCAGCTACACTTACAGCACATTTGAAGGAACGAACGAGCAGTGATCCAAGATTGATAGAATCCCAAAAATTTAATGAAGCAAAGAAGCTTCGATTACATGTCTTGTATTCCCTTAAATGGGGCCCCCTAGTACACAAAATTGCTGAAATTATGTAGTGCTATAGTGCTCGTAAGCTTGCAACAGAGTCTGGAAATCAGATTAGGATTACACTTGCTATAGTCAATCTAAGAAGGAATGATGTAAGTTATAGGTATAGGAGCTAAAAGAAGTGTTTTGCAAGATAGAGGATTATTAATGGAGCAAGGTGTCAAAATAGTTCTCTGACTACTTATATTGGTTCATTCTAGTCCCATACTTTATAGAAGTGCTAAATGAGTTATGGGACTCTTTTAATATGGGTTTAAATAGATATGGATGTTTATTTTAGCCTCAATTAAAACAATCTAGGGGCTAAATTGACAATTGTATACTCTTGGACTAAAATGAAACTCTACGAAGAATTAGGGGACCATTTTGACACTTTTATCATTATTCTTACTTTGATGACTACAAGCAACATATTATGTATGGGTAAACAAACTCGATGCTCGTCGATTGAGGATATAAATAGTGGGGATCGATGGCATAATATAAAACTTTCTGTGTCTTTTCTATTTAGCATTGCATCTATGACTTATTGTTATCTTTTCTTTGTTTTCCTCTTTGCATACCCTATGATAATCCTTTAGTCTCTGGAGCTTTTTTCGACACTCAACTTATAAAAGAAGTAAAGTGAATCATCATTGGATAGTAGGTGTCACAAAATTTATTTTTCATAAGCCAGGGAAATCATACGTTGGAGATGAAATTAGTAGAAGAAACACTTTTAGAAAACAATGTAGCAAGTAGTGTCAGTAAGTTATAGGCTCTTGATCTTTGAAGTCCTTGCTAGTATCATTGGTTTTATTTTAGTGCTGTCGGCACTAAAAGAAAGTTAAAAGAAAGTTTGGGGGGTTGCCCGTAAGAAGCTGTCGGCAGCCGAAATCGAAATTCCATCGTCCGCTTCGGAAGGACGTTTTAATTTACGTGTATATATATATATATATATATATAATTTTAGAAAAATATGAAATCAAACTGACCTCATATTTTTTACAGTTTAAATGAAAGAGCACTCTACTTCAAATCCTGTATCTACCCCGAGGGATAAACACAAGACTTGAGGATGAGGCTCGATCAAATAAACTAAGAAAGATATGACATCCGTTTGGTCTGCGAAACCGTTTTATTTGCCGACAAGTTCCCCTATTTAATACAAAGAATTAAATAGGGTTTATTTTAGGCTGGGTTCGGAAAAACTTCCTATAAGGGCAAGCCCCTATAGTTAATTACATCTTAAATGACTGATGTCACCTAAGAAAACTCTCGATAAAAATCAGGGAATAATGTCTTCAAAAAAGTCAAAAGGATAGGACTTTCAACGAAATCGGACGAAGATGTGTGAAAGGGGAAGAACACAAATCTGGAACATTGTTGAGGAATCCAAATAAAGAGAAACTAGGGGAGACCACAAATTCTGAGGAGAACCTCAGTGACTTCCCAGTCTATCCTATGATTTGGCTCCAATTTTGAGAAGAAATTATTAAAGTGTTTCATCCTATCATTTTTATTTAATTATGGCTTATATTTGCGTATCAGGGTCACACAAATTTCCTAGAAGATATGAGGGTTTACGTCTTATCGGACGACAACCTCGGAACCTAGAACGAGTTAGGGCTTAAATCGTATAGCAGAGCTATACGAATGCCTAAAGAAAAGGTGGAGGATTTATGTTGCGCTAGACAAACAACCTCGAAAACCTATGGATTGTTGTTTAATTTCTAGGAAAAAGAATGGTTTTGCTGGAGAAGACATGTTCTGCTGTTGAAGATGGCCGTGCTGCCCACTGCGCTAGCTCCAAGCTCCTCGACGTGACGAGTTTAAGTTTTCTAGGGTGTCCAGTTATAGTGTCAAATCAAACGGCCCTATGGTTGTAGTCCTCTAAACATCCTAAAAAAAAGGTAAACATGTTTAAAGTTATAAGATGTAAAGTGTGCGATGCAGGAACAAATAGTAGAATGCACGTTGAACAGTAGTAGGCAAAAACAGGAGCAGTACAACATGCTATACATGAAGAACAGTAGCAGGTAGAAACATGACAAGTGTAACATGCTATACAGGGAGAACAATAGCAGGTAGAAACAGGAAAATTATAACTTGCTATACAGGAAGAACAACAACAGGTAGAAACAAGAAAATTAAGTGTTGTAAAATATAAAGCAAACCTGTACGCCCGTGAGATCCGATGTTCTTTAAGCATAGCAAACCTAAATGCATCTCAAAAAGCAAAGTCCGGGGGAAAACGTCATCCAGAAAATCTGAAGAAAAGCGAAAAAAAACTCGAGAAACTCGACGAAAAAGACTCAAGTAAAAGAAAATCCTCAAAACTTCTGGGAAAATCCCGAAAGAAAAGAAAAGTAACACGAGTGCCTCGTCCCAAAATTTCGATAAAACAAAAAGAAAATTCGGATGAGGGGGACCGCAAGTACTCGTATGGGACTAGGCTCAGCTATATTTATTCTCGAGGGTCCACGAAGGCTATTCGGTCACCCGAATATATAGAATCCGTCACTCGTTTAGAAGTGTGTCTTGAACCTCACTTAGGGGGCTATTTCCCAGCCTAAACAGGTATTCGCCAGGTGGACAACCAATTTTAAAACGTATTTTTAAAATTTATGTTTTTGACATTCACACAAATTCTTAGACATGCAAAGAATAGTTATCAATTTTGTTTCTTAGAAAAGCGTGTTTTCGTTTGAAAATGATTTATCAAAACTTATCTCTTTTTTTTATTAGAAATTTTTGTTGTCCACGAGTCGATTACGCTACCAGGCATAGGACTGCCTACATCCTGAGGAGGTTCGAGCCGACTACCGCTAGACTTATGTCGGCGAAGGATACCATATCTTATTGTTCATCAAATGCCTGGATCTTGATGTTATAGGATAGGACATCTTTCTGCTCTATCTTCGGTGTGCCTTTATCATCAACACCGTACGTCCCAAAACGACTACTTGTGACCTTGCTTGATGGTTTCACGTATAGCAAAAGACGATACGTGGACACTTATGCATCGGACATAAGCATCGAAAACTGAACCAAGAAGTAATGAAATAAAAGAAAAAAAATGGGGTGAAAGAGAGGAGACACTGATCCATCTAAAACAACGAAAATGAGACTGGATCAGTTCTCAAAAACTCATATCGAAAAGACCTGGAAAAGTAGGGCCCGAGGTCTTTCCTAACAAACATAAAATATTCCTTCGCGTTGATTCTATAAACCCCAAGAACACAGGATTAATCAAATCAACCAAATGCTCTCCCAGATAAAGCTTGCAAATCCTCCTCAAATCTCAAAGTTGATATCAAAATTTTCTGACTTCCAACTCAATCCATAACCTCATATATCAAATAAGCACAGAAATCTTCCCATCAAATCACATAAATGCTCACGATTGGGATCACCACAAAGAGATGAACAGCAGGTAAGACTCACGGCCAGGGTCAACAGAGAAGAGGAAACAACCCATAAGGCCCATGACCAAAGGCAGCCTAAAAGACAACAGGTAAGGTTTACAGTTAAGGCAATAAAGGGGCCCAAAAGAACTACTAAAGCTCACGGTTTAAGGCAGCAAAGAACAACTGCAAAAGCCCACGACCAGTGGCCATCCAAAGCACAAAAAGGCTCACGGCCAAAGCCAACAAAAGGACCACCAAAGACAACTATGCTTCCCTGACAAACTGAAAGGATAACTGAAATAATTATAATTTTTGGGATGGTAAACTTGATTCATCCACAACTCTCAAGACAATCCAAGCCTAGCAGGGAAAGCCAAATCACACCCAAAAACCTGCAATAGACCTCACGGGTAAGGAGTAGGAACCAAAGCTAGCAAAGCCACCTCCCCTATAATCATTCAAATGATTCAAACTCAACAAGAGGGCATAAACTAAACTCAAGAAATTTCAATGGGTCTCACGGGTAGGAGTAGGAACCAAAGCCAGCAAAGCCACCTCCCAACCATTCCTCGGGTAAAGGCTGAACAAAGCAACACAGCCCTTAATCAAAGCCAAACCAAGCCCAACAAGAAACAAAGCCAAAACCGAGCTCAACAAGGCTAAAACAAGTAAACACAGCCCCAACCAGAGCCAAACCAAGCCCAACAAAGGTAAAACAAGCAAACACAGCCCACACTAGAGCCAAACCGAGCCCAGCGAGGCTAAACAAAACCAACACAGCTCCCCATCTAGAGCCAAACCAAGCTCAACCAAGAACCAAAGCCAAATCCAGCCCTCAACTAGAGCCAAACCGAGCTCAATCAAGAACCAAAACTGAAGCCAGCCCAACAAGAAACAAAGCTAAAGCCAACCTCCAACTAGAAATAAAACCAAAGCCAGCCCAACAAGGGACAAAGCTAAAGCCAGTCCACAACTAGAAATAAAGCCAAAGCCAGCCCTCAACTAGAGACAAAACCAACACATTGATACGAACTCAAGTTTTAATTTAAATTGAAATCTCAGCCACTTCCAAACAAATCGAGAATCAGTAAGAGCCCAATGCCTCTGAAATGAAAACCGAATACCAACAAAAACCCAAGGCCGAGCCATTCGAAGCCCAAAACCGAGCCTAACAACATTAAAATCCAGACTCCCATAAAGCATTAAAGATCTAGCCATTTCACACCCCAAAACTGCGACTTCATATCAAGCCAAAACCGAGCTCAAACAAAAACCAAAAGCCAGAGCCAGAGCTCAAACAAAAACCAAAAGCCAGAGTCAGAGCTCAACAAGATTAAAACAAGCCCAAGCATTGATATAATCGAGCCATACAACATTAAAGCTCTAGTCATTTTAAGCCCAAGGAACAACCTACATATTTAAATGTCCCAAGCATGAAATCACTCCAACGAATATCCGAACGGGAGAGGAACTTCACGAGGAGCTAAACCAAGCCCTCAGAACAAGCCATAACACTTTCTAAATTAAATAGATTTTCTCATAGCATATATTTCAAACCAAGGAGTGCCACAGGAAGCCAAAACCAAGCTCCCAAATGTGCATAAAACAGTAAGATGCAATCCCTAGTTTAAGCAAATAACCAAGTTCAGCTCTTAGGACATGCCCACATTTAATTTTTAAGTGCACCTGAAATGAATATCTCAACAATATGTTAAAGTAAAATGAACTAGCATGTTGTATCATCCAACAGAGACAAGCTCAAAGCCTCGGCAGAGGGAAAATTGAAAGGCAACGAGACACCACAGAAGGGGGGGAAGAAGAGTACTTCAAGAATGCCAAAGTAAAGCCCTGCAACACAAGAGTTCACCCCAAAGAAGTGCTCTCACAGAAATTCCCTCTCCAATCTCCTCACAGCCGAGAATTTCTACTCTCCTTTCTTGCCAACCTTTTCAACAACCCCCTCAAAATCTAAAAGAACTATCCTTATAGGCTGAGATGAGAAGA
>NEWO01000096.1:318029-331289 GCA_003013225.1 Phalaenopsis aphrodite
GACGTCGTCGACAATCGGGTAAAAAACACGTCGAAATTCAAATTTCACATAATTTCGACCCGCGATCGATCGTCTCAAAAGGTTTACTCGAGCCCTCGACAAATAACAGTGCAAGCGATGCGAATTGTGGCGATCAGATGCGTTGACTCTCCGAATTGCGAAGTTTGGTGCACGCGGGAGTGCGAATTGTGCAGAAGGTCACCCTAAGACTCAGAAAGGTCATACAGGAATCCCTTTTGGGTTTCCTCATGTCGGTTTCATCTTTCTAAGTGCTAGAAGTCGATACCACACACGCGAAGCTCCAAAAGGGGATGTTAGCAGGTCGGACTAAAATGAGGCGGGTCCCACTTCTAAGGTTCTAAGATAGTCGCAGGAAGACCCCTAAGGCTAGATCCTAACTCCTACGAGAAATACTAGACCTCACTAAAAATGAGGTCAACGAGGGCTAGGGTTTGGGGATGAGAGGAAAAGAGGAAATAGGTGCTATGTTGGTGCAGAGAGGAATGGATGATGCATTGCAAGTTTTTTATGGGAACAAGGGGTAATGAATTAGGAATTTAAAGTCATGACAAGAGGGATCACAAACATCCTGATTAAACGGGTTGATTTCTTGTTAAGTTTGGGTTTGGCAGGTCAGCTTGAATCCGACTTGAAAAATCAAACACGACAATAATTCAGACTTAAACGTCACTCAAAATTTAAACAAGTCAGCTCGAACCCAGCTTTTTTAGTCGGTTTATCATACTGGGTCATTTATTGGCACCCTAATTGTTTCCATTAGGGTAGAAGGGAAACTTAGCAAACTTCACTTCTAAGCTTAGCATAGGGAAACGAAAACCAAAAGCTTATTTTTAATTCTGGTCCCTCCTGGGTTAGAGATTGAAGTAAACACCACTTAATCAAAATAGTTGGGAGTCATGAAACCGAAAACATTTGAAAAAGGCAAACTGGGAAGGATTTGCATTCACTAATTGATTTGAGAAACTTTTTTTTAGTTGCCAGGCTAATCGAATTATTGTTTGAAGCACTAGACTCCCAAATTTTCTAAGGAATTATAGATATTTGACTAATTGCCAATGTTTCTATAGCTAAGAACAGACTTGCTGGAAAGTCTGCAATTACTAGAAATATATGCCTTGAAGCCTAGCCTCTCTTTCTTGGAGAAGTTATTTTAAAGAGAAGGCAAGCAATGTGCAAGAATTATCAGTGTGATTGCAATGGCGGAGTTTTTCATGAATTTTCCAAATCAGGCTTTGTGAATTCTGTTCTTATTTTATTAACCAACTGCAGCTTGCTTTTTGCATATGACATGTGAATCGAAGAGGATCACACAAAATATTAATTAGAGTTTGTTCTCCCAAGATTTCTCCCAAAAAAAAAAGTCGCCTGGTTATTCAATTTTATGCTTCCGGAAAGCTGTGAATGAACTTGAAACTTCTGAAAGTATCATGTATCGTGCCAGATATCGCCTTCAATGTAGAAAATTTTGATTTGTATTTGTTCATCCGCAATAAAGTTTTCTTACTTGATGCAAGCATTATGAATTTTCTGTGCTGTTTTGTTTGAATATTTAAGGCTAAATCTATTAGAAATTATTAGCTATTTAAGAGATCATCAAAATCTGAGCGGCTTCGCACCACAAATAAAAGTGGGGTGGGGACGAAGGGAATTTATATACATAGCACACAATTATTATCTATTTACATTTCTCACTCCCAACCTTTCATAATTACAGCCATAGAACTTTTGTGTTTAAAACTTTGCCTGAAAATGTGTATTTCACTTTAAAAGTAAAAGTAGTGCTATTTTTTATGTGATATTAAAGATTTGAGTGCAATGTGTGTAACTATGAAAGCTTAGGTGTGAGATATGTAAATACATAAGAATTGTGTTCTATGTATGTAAATGCTCCAGACAAAAAAAATAAAAAAAAAGACATTACACTCTTATTTAATTCTTAATTCTAATTTACTTGTACAGGCGTGGAAACAACTAGGCATTTTCTGTTAGAGTGGCTTAGTTACACCCACAGATACATTCCAGTTGGTTTATTAGATATTATCCCACAGCGTCTTAATTGGCGGCCGCCAAGCTACTCTGGCAGAGATGATCTTGAGACTTTAATGGCTTCCGACTCTGCTGCCGATTGGGTACGCAACCAAACTAAGCAAAAAATTTGAATATTACATGACATTTCATTAATGATTATAATCCAAGCTTAATATAAATGTTTTATTTACAGATTAGGATATCCGAAATGCTGCTTGGCAAGGTTCCGGAAGGATTTACTTTTGCGCCAAAACACAAGTCAAATGCTTATGACAAGGCTGAGAATGGCTGATTTTGCAAATATTCATCTTTAGGTGCAGCTGAAAGATTATTAAAATTTCCGGTGCTTGTATTTCACCTTCCCTGGCCAATTTTGTGTTCATTCTGGACAGAAGAAGGGAAAGGCTGTTTGAAATGGGCTTCAAATTTCCGGTGCTTGTATTTCAGTGTTACACAATTTGTTTGCATTATCAAGCATTTTAAGCTTCTAAATTGCTCATTAATTTAGTGAACGATGGGCATTTTGCATAACTTTGTTACGACAATGACAACAAACCTTCATTGTTATCCTATTGAGTGATATTTTCAAAATATGGGAATGTGTCTCTTCTAGGAGATGCCCTAACATTTACACAATGATTTAAAAGATCCACGTCAAGATTTTTTACGATAAAAATTGTACGTCTGTTGTTGACTACTTAACACAAACCTTCACCTTTTGCATTCGAGGCTTGGATCCGACAATGTGCTAAGTTGCATAACTTTGTTAGCCGGATTAAATTTATTCATTAAAAAACAAATTCTTATATATTTTAAACTTTTTATCTCGTACACGAACAATATTTAGCGTTGGCACACCGGATTACTTCAAAATTATAATTTTTTTTTTCTAAGAGGTGTATAATATATTCATAATCAATTGGAAATTTAATTTAATTTAATTTTTAAATACATCTAATGGATCTGGAATCCATCTTTCTAAAAGAAAAAAGGTTAGGATTGTTGGGTTGGTGTGGTTTGGTAATGACCAACGGCTTTGGGGCAAATTGTCATGATCAAATGAGTTATTTCTTTCTTTTATGTCATCTGCTTTTCATAAAGTAATTCACCACCTAGATTTCGAAGTTGGAGTGTCAACAACATCTAGATTATCTTTGTCACACAAGTCTATCCTCAGCTAACGTCGTTGAAACTCTAATCGTTACACGTGCTATCCTATACATTTTATAATTTCAACCCTGAGGGTTAAGCTGGCAATTCTTATAGACAATTCTTATGTATTTACATGTCTAACACCTAAATGTCAGTTTTTACGTACATGCCACCTTCCACTTGAATGAAAAGGTTTATTTCACTTTTATAAAGTTAAAATAATGGTATTTTTTATGGGATATTAAAGAGTTTTAGGGTATAAATGTAAAGATAAAAAAAAGTAGGTGTTAGATATGCAAATACATAAGAATTGTGCAGTACGTATGTAAATTCCCAGTTAGTATTTTGAAAAAAAGTTTTATACTAATGCTCAATATAAATCAATATTGATATTATTATAATATTAGCACTGTTCCTTGTCAGCATTAGAAGCAATGCTAAATATCTATACAATAAACTTTCGGAAAATTTTTTTTAAAAAATTGTGGCTAAGATCGTAATGCATTAGCTAGAAATAACTTGAAGAGTAAAAAATGGTCGAGTTTAAAGACGGAGCCATAATTTAAAAGGGCGGTGATAAAATTAAAAATTAAGAAGCAGCAAGTACTTACGCTTAAGTTTTCCACTTTGACACTTACAAGACGGCATCTGAAGTGCATTCGCTCCCATTGTCTGATTTAATACACTATATTTTTTTATCAGCTTGAGTCTCAATCAATTTTTTTTAAGTTATGAAAATCTCCAGCATCTCGCTTTTGTTTTTCATGGTCTACTCCTAAAAATATATGGAGTAATCATCAATAAAAGAGATAAAATATCTCCACCCGCTGAATGATATTGTCATCATCGGGCTTCACAAATCTAAAATATCTTCTATAGTGTGGATTTTAGTACCAAAAGATATACGTATCTTTTTAGCAAATACACAACATTCATAGAAATCAAGTTTTTAGGCGCTCGCTTCTTTGATCAATTCTTATTTCACCAAAACCTGAAGTGAAACTTCTCTAGAATGAGTTAGTCAAATATGCCACAATATAGTGGCGTCAGAATAATTATCGACAACTGTAGTCATTCTAGTCACTTTACAATCCTGAAGAGAAAATATTATGATGGCGGACTCCCTTCATAAAAAAATATTGCTCCACAACATATTCTCGGAGCTCCTGTCTCAATAACTATCTTATAGCCCTTGGACTTTAAAGCACCAACTAACAACAAATTCTTCTGATATCTAAAACATGTTTAACTTTGGTCAACTCCCACACAGTTCTATCATGCATCTGGATAATGATAATCCATAACTAATAGTACAACAAGTTTGATTGTTGCCCATAGTCACTACATTGCTTTTCAACTCCTTATACATACAAAACCATCCTCGATGAAGACAAATGTGATAGGTAGCACCTGTATCCAGAATCCAACACAAACAATTTGTAATCAAACAATGAGAAACTGCAAATAACGATATATTTGAATCAATCTTTTCACATCATTCCATAATGATATTGGCTCTAGCCTTATATGTTACTTTTTTTTCCTTCTCTTTCAACTTCAAACAATATTTCTACCAATGACCACTCCCTAAACATAAAACATAGATATTTCTTAAGACTACACCCACAAGACTTGCACAGTTTTTGAGATGTGTCACCGTTGCCACCTTTTTTTTGCCGAATTCTTCTTCTTCTTCTTAGATTTGCCACATTGGACTGTAAGTGCCTCGGCTAACCCCATCTTTGCGAACTCCTTGTCCCTTCAATGAAACACGCGATTAATCAACGTCATAGTTACTTTACCAAAATTCAAGACCTTCTTATTATGAATGAGTTTCATTGTGAAGTTTTCATATTCATATGAGAGTGAATTCCATAGAAAGAGTTATTTGTCTTCATTTCCAACCTCTTCATCCAAATTTAACAGATATGCTAATAACTTTGTGAAGTCAGTCAATTGCTCACAATAATAATCCCCTGTCTCATTTGAATTATGTAGAGTCGACGCTTCATACAAAGACAATTCTCCACGTTCCTCATGAGATAATTGTTCTCTAACATCCTTCAAAATTTCCCAACAAAAGTTTCCATGATCACTCTAAATTTGATATCTTGGGTTAAACAATTTCGGATCAACCCACAAGTACTCTGATTCATCTTCAACCAATCTCTTTGACATTTCTTTATTACATTTCTCGCCATCCAGGTCTTCCTCAAGATTCAGAGTAACACAGTGTATCCATCATAGCACATCACCACATCCTAAAGTTTCATTTGTTGTCAAATTTCGTCACGTTGATTTTGATGAGATGTGTAATCACTTGATGAATTGATTTTTGTATCGTTATAGTGAATGATGAAGAGCCTAACATCGTACTATCATTCATTGATACTATTACTGAAATCTATTTTTCAAAAAGGTATTCCTCATTGCAGAATAGCTTAAAAAATAAAAAAAATAAAATATATTCAAACAGAAAAAATATAAATTTTCTCTTTTTCTTTCCTATTTTTTGTTCCTAAAAAAAGAATATTTTTTCTCTTTTCTCTTTAAAAAAAATCATTTTTTTTCTTTTTTTGCTTTCCTAATTCCGAAACTCCTTTTTCATCAACAAAGAAATTTCTGTTTTAAAACT
This sequence comes from Phalaenopsis aphrodite, assembly GCA_003013225.1. Classification (NCBI taxonomy): domain Eukaryota; kingdom Viridiplantae; phylum Streptophyta; class Magnoliopsida; order Asparagales; family Orchidaceae; genus Phalaenopsis; species Phalaenopsis aphrodite. The sequence continues at coordinate 323,866 of NEWO01000096.1, forward strand.
TTTTTTTTTCTGTTTTTCTCCATAAGTTTTTTTTTTAAAATTCTTTATTTATTAATGTTAAACAAACCACGCCTTAGCTCGTCGGACCCTGCCAGAATAGCCGTCTGCCTTCAGAGCTGTCGTCTGAACAAAACTCACAGGACATCCTCCTCGAGCCGCGCCTTTGCCCACTAGCCCAATTTTCACGTCCAAGCCACCGATCTGTCGTTGAACCTCCGAATCTGTTGGCAATTTGAACAATGGTCCGATCACAAACCCGAAGCTCTAATGCCAATTAATATGTGAAACAATGAAGAAACAAAAAATTCACATGTCAAAAAGCACAATGATTTACGTGATTCGGCATTGGCTTGCTTCGCCAACTTCCATGGGGAGGGAGATTCCACAACAACGAATGTGAAGAAAGAAAAAGATTTGGAGTTACAACTTGTGCACTTTTCACAATAACTTTCTAGTGAACCCCAAGTCGCTTGTAGAGCCTAGGACACATAAATAAAGCTAAAAGATCAAATTACTCCTACTTACAATAAAAGCCATGAGTACAACACAAGCTACCTCTTTACTTCAATGCAAACTTTAATTCGAGCGTAGATCTTCCAGAAAAAAAAAAAGCTTTAATTCTTATTAGTGGGAAAAACTGAAAAATCTTCAAAGGGCCAACTTCAAGCCCACACAATACTGTTTAAAAATAAAATTAATAATAATAATAATAAAGTAAACAAAAAAAAGCTCTCATTCACTCAGTCATGGAACTACACCAAAGGAAGCTATCACATTCTCCTTAAAAATAGGTAAAGCGGCATTGGAAGCTCCACGAAAGGCAAAGCAGGCTTCTTTCATTAAATTTCCTTCTTTTGTTTTCTTTTTCTGTGGAATTCTATGACTCTTTCATTAAAGTTTTGAAGGGATGATTTCTTATTTCTCGTTAAAACTTTGATCAATGAAGAAGGAAATATTAGGCATAATCACTGCCTTTTAATTACGTCTTTAAAAGCCTTAATTCTTCCATAAAAAGTGACGTTTCAGAAATGCTTCCCACATGCAATTAAGAACACATTGGTTACGATGAAAAGATTTTCTTAAAAAATATCTAATTTAAAAGAAATTCTGTTTTTGATCTTCTTATGAAATTTAAAAAAGTGTAATATATTAAAATAAGACTTTTGATTCGGCAAAATTCTAATCGTATGTCTGAACTATCATGAAGTACTTAAAACTTCTATTAAAATGTAAGATTTGATTGAAGGAAAAGTTTTTGCTTGATAAGTTCAGTATTGGATATAAGAGTTAATTAAACATAACTATTATATAGAAGAGTTCATTCATTTTTATCTTGACGTTCTTTTTGGTCATATCATCATAAAAATTAAGATTCGATCACAAACTTTCTTTTAAAAATGGTCGAGAGATCACAAACAACCATCGTCTTCACTTGTCGAGTTCTTCGTAAATTTGGCTTTAGTTCTTGACCCCCCATATGATCTTGGTTATTTGGCATTCAGTACTTGCTCTTCAACTCTCAACTAGTCTTTTCTGGAACATTCATTGTTAGAGATATGTTCCTTTCATCATCTACTTCTGGATTCATCTTATCTTCAATCGTGGATTGGTCAAAGGAAGCTCATTTGTTCTGCATCATATTTTCAATTTTGCATATTTAGCATTTGAGTTTTTTTAAGCTGATATTAATTCAAAAAAAAAAAAAAGATAATATCACCACAAAACACCACCATCCTGCAGCACCCCTCCGGCCGCCGCCCAACAAATAATTTATTTTTTTGAAAAAAAACTTAAAATGGGGGCCAACGGCAAAAAACTTCAAAAAAAAAAAGGGTTTTAATGAGTCAACGCAACCAAAAAACAATTAAGCCGGCAAGGAAACGAAAAAAAAAGTTTTCACCCTGGTGGGCCGAAGTTGTTTTAACAAAAATGTTTGTTTAATTTTGAGGGTTCGAAGTGACAATTTTAAAAATAATTTTGTAACTTTTATCACACTTATTTCACCCTCCATCTCAAAAAACCTGTAAGCTTTCTTCCACACCATTTCAACTTCGAAACTCCACCATTTTATGACACATTCATCTTAAAATTCTTCTCCATTGAAGAAAAGTTTAGAGTCCCACAAAAAAAATTGCATGACATTATCACTTATTTTTAAAATATATATTTAGATATTTATACTTTTTAAAAATATCCCTCTCAACTTGCACATCAAACTCTTAGTCCATCATTTAAAAAACACTCATGTGTTCATCCTTTAAAACATGTGTTTTCAGATCATTGACTTGAGAAATTGCTAATATTGCCAACCATTGTCGTCTTAGAGAACTAACCCTGGTGAATCAAAACTCAACCATTATTTGACTGAGATTTGATCATAGAAAGATGTATTCCTAATCTTTCATTACAATAAAAAATACTTATGTGAAATACTAAATAATCCTAAAAAAAGTCATAAACAAGTTAATCTACTTTGTTAAGTAGTTTTAGGAAACATAATCTTCAATAATGTAATTGTTAGATCATGATTTGTTTGTAATCCTAAGGGCTTTGGCTATAAAGTACCTAAACAATAGAGAAATTCATCTTCTCTTAATATAATTATTGATTAATTTTCTTTCAACAATAAGCTTCGGGAATGCTGACATAATTAACTTTTTTTAACGATAAACATTGACCCCCGTTAATGCTAAGTTAGCTTTATGAGTTGCTCCGTTGGTTAATTAATTCTGGCTGTAAACGAAACGTGGGAGTTTATCCAGCTAATTAAAAGATATTAAATAATAATTTTGTAGATAAACAAACTTTAAATACTATTTCTTCCCATCGAAAGTTACCAACTCTTTATCATCATGGGTAGCTCACTTAATAAAATAATGCAGGTTGTTTATTACTTGAGACATTTACATATATACCAGTCAATTTCTATATATTTATATATCTGACATTTAAATTTTGCTTTTTATATTTATACCATACATAACTTTTATATCACATAAAAGTATGTATCATCATTTCAACTTAAAAGTGAAGTACACCTTCTCATAGTCGGTTTAGGTGTTAGATATGTTTTTTTTTAAGGAATAGGTCGGGAGGTGAGGCTCCCAACCCACCTTATTGACTCACCCATGTGCCTAAATATTTGAGTACCTCATCTTTAAGGCAAAAGTTTAGGTGTTAGATATGTAAATACATAGAAATTTAGTGACATTTATGTATATTTTATTATTTATTCTTAGCATTATAGAGATAATTTCATTGAATGTATATTTTAAAAATATTTTTTTTTCACTTTTAATAAAATAAATATATTTTTTAAAGTTATTGTTTGATTTGAATATTATGTAAAATTTAACTAGAAAAGTTGTGGAAGGTTTATTAGGCTTTGATGTCATCAAATTGAACAAAAGGCGGACGTGAAGAGGAGCTATGAATCGGTTTGAAGTGTAGAATCAGAGTCCGGCGGGAGGAAATGGGAAAGCAGTCATGCATAGTAGCGTATAAATAAATTTTTTTGAATATATATATATATATATATATATATATATATATATATATATATATATATATATATAAATTCTTTTGGTGATGTAGAAAATTGAAGTCGATCAACAGCCAAAAGCTGTGGTATTTTAAAACGGGAAGGATCGTTCGTTCTCTTTTGAATCTCGAAACTCAGTGCGGATGGGGAGATCGCCGAGCTTCTGTTTCAGTATCAAGGGGTGCGCCGGCAAGGGCGAGGATGACGATTTCTCGGCGCCGCGGCAGGTTTATCGATTAGTTTTTATACTTTGTTACTTTAATATGTTTGTTTTACAGTTCTTTTTTTGCTTCGGTGAATGCAGAGTTTTGCTTAGAAAAAGGGATTTTACTATGTTTTTTTAGTTCGTCTTTAATTTCTGTGAAACTGGATTGTGGAGAATTTATTTGAAATGTGTTGTAGATTTCAGTTTGTGATTGGAACTGATACAGTTTAATCAAGAATGAGCTGATCTGGTCTATTTTCTTGCTTGATCGGGATAGTGATTAATGACCAGCTTCGCTTTGATTTAAGTGTTTTTTTTTTTCTTCTTCTTGACTAAAGATGAATCTACTGTGCTGCATAGCCAGACTTCTGGAACCAAGAACAGGAAGAAGGCGGAAGCTTGGAAATGAAATAGAATGGAGGGAAAAGACTAACTCACACATTTTATTAAACCAGAAAAAATGAATACATATACTGCAATACTGGAAGCCGATAGATAAAGCTCCCCTGGACCGGTTCGGCTAACGACAGAACATAAAAATAGAACAGAAACTAAGCCAAGTAAATCACATACTAATACTGCCGCTCAAGTTGATGATTCAGGCAGGAATGATCAACTTGCTGTAAATATTGTGCAAGCGGTTAGCGCTGAGAGCTTTGGTGAAGATGCGGCTAATTGATCGGTGCTTGAGAGGTGGTGAACCATGATGTGTTTGTTGGTGATGCAATCCCGAATAAAGTGGACGTCAGTCTCGTTGTGTTTGGTTCGTGCGTTAAAAGCCGAATTGTTGGCGAGAGCTAGCGCTGAAATATTATCACGGTAGAGTGGTGTTTGAAATAGTTCTCTTAGCCGGATAATGTCTGCTGCTAGGGTGAATAGTGCTGGCTATTCTGCTTTTGTAGAGGAGCGAGCAACAGTTTTTCGTTTCTTCGTAAACTAGAAGATGAGAGTTGTACCGAGAAATACGCAATACCCTGTGATGGACTTTCGGTCGGTCGGGTCACCCGCGCAGTCGGAGTCGGAGAATGCCCGAAGGTGTAGGTTGCCGCGGTATATTGGTAACCCTTTGTCCCCGGATCCTTTTATATATTTTATTAGCTGTTTCAGTTGAATGAAATATTTGTTGAGAGGTTGGTGAAGATGTTGACGCAGTTTATTGACAGAGAAGATGATGTCAGGATGAGTGAGCCTAAGGTATTATAGTGAGCCGACCAGATGTCCGTAAGTTAAGGATTGTTGAATAAGCCTTCGTTATCGGGGATGGAGTAGCCTTAGTAGAGATGGGAGTTTTGATCGGTTTACATGACTGCATGCTGGCCTTTGTTAAGATATCTTTGGCGTTTTTTGACTGATGGAAGTATAATCCATTGGTGGTGTGATCTATCTGGATCCCAAGAAAGGTACATGGTTTGCCGAGAATTTTGACGTGAAAGTGATGATGTAGTTGATCCATAATATGAGTCAAAATGTTGGAGTCACTCCTTGTGATTAAAATATCATCAACACATATCAACCCATAGCTTTCTGGGTTGGAATTAGTAGAGACCATGAGGGAGGGATCGACATGACTTAGTTGAAAGTCAAGAGATTGTAAGGTAGAGGCGAGATTAGACTTCCATTGTCGTAGAGATTGATTGAGGCCGTAGAGGGATTTCTTCAAAAGATAGACGTGGGTTGGTTTGTTGGGGTCTTCAAATCCAGTGGGCTGTGACAAGAGCACAGTCTCGTGGAGTGGACTGTATAGGAAAGCATCACATATGTCAAGTTGAATTATTTCTCATTGTTTTGAAGTGACCACCATGAGAAGAGTGCAGATAGTAGGAAATTTGACGAAAGGACTGAATGTTTGATTGTAGTCGATACCTTGCTGTTGTTTGCGTGCCTTGTGACAGAGAATGGTCCCATCATAATTCATCTTTGTTTTATAGGTCCATTTAACCCCTAGGTTGTTTTGAGATGGCGACGGAGAGACTGAAGTTCAAGCCCCTTGGGAGAGAAGCATTTGGAATTCCTTGGACATAGCTTTGCGCTAATGGATGTGCTTGACGACCTCATGTTAGGAGGTTAGATCGTTGGAGTTGTCGGTGAGACCATGTTACAAATTGAGGATTTCTTTGTGTTTCAAGTGACCGATTTTACCCCTTATGAACATAGTGTGGGTGTTTTTTGGGGGTTGGATTTGAATTGAGGTGCTGTTTGAATTGTTGTAGGACATCGGGGAGGGGATTGGAGGCAAGGTGAAATTGCAGATGGAGTGAGAGGAGGTGGTGATGGGGTGGGATTTATAGTGGTATAGTTGTGGCCTTGCAATGTAGGAACTAGAGTTAGAGGTAGTATATGATTAGAGAGTTGTGTTGTGGGAATTGATTTGGGCATGGATGGAGAAGTAATTTGGTAGAGAAATGCGCTTTTTTGGAACTTGACATGGCGTGATATTCAAGTTTTGCCGGTGGCAATTTCATAGCATTTGCAGCCTTTATGGATGAAGGAATACCCAATAAAGACTAGGGAGTGGATCAAGGTGAGAACTTGGTCTTGACTTGAGGAGTTAGCCAAAGGGAAGCAGTGACAACCCATGGTTTTGAGGTGTGTGTATTTGGGTGGTTTTTGATGCAGCAGTTGGAAGGGAGATGTTGCCAGTGTTGGGTGAGGGGAAAAGGTTGTCGAGGTATGTTCTGTTTTCAACTATGTCGGACCATAGCAAGGGAGATAGATTGGCGGCTTGCATGAGAGCCATGGACATCTCAAATATATGTCGATGTTTATCTCGGTGACGCCGTTTTGCTCGATTGTGCAGGGGCAGTTGCGTTGATAATGAATACCTTGATTAATCAGGTAGGTCTGGAGGGTATTATTGATTTATTCGCCACCTCCATCTTATGAAAGTAGTAATTGCTGTGATATATATATATATATATATATATATATATATATATATATATATATATATATATATATATATATATATATAATAGAAAAACGATTTTTGATGAAGTGAAAAATAGAACAAGAAAATTCACACCAGAAAGCAGTAGCACAACGAAACACACAGATTTATGTGGTTTGACAAATTACCTACATCCACGGAGTTGCAGAGGATTTTACTACTTGAGAAATTTACACCAGTCGATCGTCTCGACTTACAAGAGGGATCTCTCACTTCCTTGCTCTCTCTTTTTCTCTCTCTACACCGAGATACACCAAAGAAGATAAACTTACAAGAGAAATAAACCCAATTTCTCTTTTGCCACAAGCCACCAAGAAGAAGTCAAAGGAGAACAATCTTCATCTTCTTTCTTCTTCCTCCCGCCGCAAGAAATTACTGTTTGTATTTTTCTTCCTCTGTCCCGAGGAAGCTCGAAGAAGAACACAAAAAAGCCGTGCTAAATCTGAAGGAGAGCCGTGCGATTTCTTCTTCTTCCTCTAATCACATGCACAATCCAGAACTGCTGCCTGTTTGTGACTTATAACGAGCGAAGGGAAGACATGAACAATTCGCGACAGCAGGGAGCGGGAACGGTTGCGATGTTTCGCGACAGAGGAGCGGGGGCTGGCGCGAGGTCGCGAACCGGGCTCCATTCTTAATAGTAATAACATTGAATTTCTGTTTCAGTGGATGGAGCCAGCGGTAACGAGAATAGTCATCAACAAATATGATGTAATATTTGTAAAATTGCG
>NEWO01000096.1:331301-361496 GCA_003013225.1 Phalaenopsis aphrodite
AGAGGATTTTACTACTTGAGGAATTTACACCAGTCGATCGTCTCGACTTACAAGAGGGATCTCTCACTTCCTTGCTCTCTCTTTTTCTCTCTCTACACCGAGATACACTAAAGAAGATAAATTTAACTCAATTTCTCTTTTGCCACAAGCCATCAAGAAGAAGCCAAGGGGGAACAATCTTCTTCTTCTTTCTTCTTTCTCTTGCCGCAAGGAACTACTACTTGCACTTCTCTTCCTCTGTCCCGAGGAAGCCCGTAGAAGAACACAAAAAAGCCGTGTTAAATCTGAAGGAGAGTCGTGCGATTTCTTCTTCCTCTAATCACATGCATAACCCGGAACTGCTGCCTGTTCGCGACTTATAACGAGCGAAGGGATGCTTTGCTTCGCGAAACAGGGAAGACAGGAACAGTTCGCGACAGCAGGGAGCAAGAACAGTTCGCGATGTTTCGCGAGGTCTCGAACCGGGCTCCATCCTTAACAGTAATAACATTGAATTTCTGTTTCAGTGGATGGAGCCAGCGGTAACGAGAATTGTCATCAACAAATATGATGTAATATTTGTAAAATTGCGAGGAAAAAATTGGGCAAGGCTTCCATTCATTGGAGTTGACTATTTGAAGAGGGCTATTACTACGATGCGTAGACTGAGAATACCTTAGCTTGCAACTTTTAGCTGTATTACAAGAAATACAAGGAGAGTGCTGGAGATTTATCTTCAAGTGTGGTAGTTGTCTTGCTTTTTTATGAATGATGGAGCTATGCAGATGTCCAAGCCGAGCATGCCATGATGGTGTTGTAGTTGATACTGAAGTTAATGATGTGCTGGACCGAAATGTTGTTCTTGGTGGCCAATGGAGAAGGTAGAGTCCGTTGTTGGAGGGACCGTTGAGGAGAGTTTCATTTGTCCTACTATCCATGATCAAAATTGGAAGATCATGCAATATTGGCTACTAATTTGTGGACTGCAGAAGATTGAATGATAGATTCAAAACATTAAATAGAAGATTTAGTTTGAGATTACGGGTGGGTGTGGGTAAAAAACTTTGTTCGACATGAGAGATGGGGAGAGATTGATTGTTTCTGCTAGTTATCTGATAGTGACCATTTTATGGTTGTTATTGTTGAAAACACTGTTGGTTTGTTGAGAGGTGTCAGGTAGCACCGGTGTCAAGCAGCCATTTGGTATCGTGAGCAGCGGGGTTGGTGACCAAGGTAAAGTGCGGTGGAGATAGAGCTTTGTAGGATGGATCTATGTGATGCCAACATTTAATTTTCGAGTTGCCTAATTTAAAGTAGATGTGACATATTAAAGAACTGTTTGGTTTGGGCTTGCGGTTGGAGTTGTTTGGAGTGGTTGGGTTGGATCTGACCCTAGAATTGAATGACTGACCACGAAGTTTTCCACGTTGGGTGTAGAGGGCACTTTGAGGCTGATTGGAGTCCAGTAATTTTTTTTGAAATTCAGTGTCTAAGTTTATTTCCTCGCTGCATAGCAATGAATAAAGGTCGTCCCGGCTGATAGGTTGAAGGTTTGTTCAGATAGCTGCCTTGAAGGCCTGATAAGTGGAATGAAGGCCATTAAGAGTGTAGTGGATGATATTCTCTGTCCAAGAATGAGCCGGCTGCAACAATGACATTGACCTTGACTTTAATTGAAGCCAAATAATGTGACATGGATTGATCTTTTATGGTGATTGTGGAGATTGTTCTTGAGATGGATTATCCAGGATTGGTTTGTGGATTGAAGCCGATGTTCTAATGTAAGCCAAAGTTCCTTGCAGCTAAGTTTTGGTTCTAAAGAAGTTATAAAGAATGGTTGGGATTGACCTGTGTGGAGGGAGGGTGGGCAAGGAAGCGATCCATCAAGATACCCTTCAAATTCATTGGCTATGAAGAGTTTGAGAACTTGAGATCTCATGTCGAATTCTTTTCGGTGGTGAGTTGAGAGTTGATTGTAGTCTTGATGGAAATCATAATGAATTTGAGTTGAGGAGGGATCGAAATACCTCCATACTTGCTGGGATTGCCGTTGAGTTCTGACGAAAGATGACTGTTTGAATGTTTTGATGTAGTACAAGTGGAGACAAAAGGTTTTTGTGGGGAAGGGAGAAAGCTCTGTTACCAAGATGAATCTACTGCGCAGTATAGCCACAAATTTCTAGAACCAAGAACAGGAAGAAGGCATAAGTACAAAAAAGAAATGGAATGAAGGGAGAAGACTAACTCACAGATTTTATTAAATCAACAAAAGTGAATTCACATACTGCAATACTGGAAGCCAATATATAAGCTCCTCCAAGCCGGTTCAACTAATAACAAAACATAAAAATAAAATCGAAACCAAGCCAAGTAAACTATTGTTGAGTTTTGTGGAGCCCAGTCCACTTCTTTTTTTTAAGCATCTTCTGCGTTTATGACAGCTAATTAAAATTAATATATTTCTTCCTTTGTTTCTCTCTCGCCCGACTTACCTTCCCTGCTCTCCCGCTTGATCTCCCTCTTTCTCTTGATTTGTTCTTTGCGATTTAAGGCACGACCTTCTTGGCCGAACGAGAGAGATACGATTCCAAAGAAAAGGGCATCTGCAGGTTCCAACTCTCCCTTTGTTCTTCTTCGGCGAGTGGCTTATGGCAGGAAGAATTCGCAAAGGGGATTCGAATCTCCTTGGCTTCCACAGCCGCTGCTCCTGTCGTGGGGTTTCCTCTTTGTGTGGCTTACGGGTAGAAGAAAGAGGAAGGAGAGGAGATAGAGAGAGGTAGAGAGGGATATTATTCTTGTACGTTGGGGAGATCGACGGTGTAATCATTCAAGTAATAAAATCCTCTGCAACTCTGTGAACGTAGGTAATTTGCCGAATGACGTAAATCTGTGTGGCGTCTATGCAATTTTCTTGTTTCAATTTTTGTTTTATTGCCGTCGTTTTTCACAATAATTGGTATCAAAACCAATGTTCAGATATGAGGGAAAACGGTAACTGAAGACAAATGTAAAGTATCAGGGATCGAGAAGTTTGATGACACAAATTTTGATCACTGAGGGATGCAAATAGATGACTATCTTTATGGGAAGAAACTTTATCTTTTGTTGGGAAAACGATCAGAAAAGATAGACGAGACTAAATGAAATTTGTTAGATCGACAAGTTCTGGTGGTTATTCGATTAATTCTGTTGAGATCCGTTGCACAAAATGTCATCAAGGAAAGGACAACTGCATATCTCATGACTGCTTTGTCAAGTATGTATGAAAAATCGTCAGCGAATAACAAAATGTATCTGATAAAAAAGTTATTCAGCTTAAAGATGACGGATTGTACGTCAGTTACACATTTGAATAGTTTAATACTATCAAAATCAATTATTGTTTGTTGAAATTGAATTTGATGATGAGATTCGTGCACTTATCTTGTTGGCTTATATACCAAATAGCTAGGAAGTCATGAGGATGATTGTTACTGCAGGTAAATCTAAGCTGAACTATAATATTCGTGATTTGATTTTGACTAAAAATGTGCGCATGAAAAATTCTAGCGAGATTTCAAGTTTGAGTTCAACACTGAATGTTAATTTCAGAGGGAGATTACATGATAAGAACTCAAACAGAAGAATATTAAAATCAAAACAGAAAGACGAGCAAATCAAAGCGTGAATAGTAGGCGACCTGCTAGAATTGTGACAAAGCTGACCACATCAAGAAGAACTGCAAAAATCCTAAAAAAACAGAGAACGCAAGTGCTAATGTTGTAATTGAAGAAGTACATGATGCAGTGTTGCTTACAATTCACAACTCAGGTGATGACCAGATATTGGATTCAGTGACTTCCTTTTATATATTTTCTCTTTGAAAGTTAATGCAGAATTATGTTGCAGGTGACTTCGGGAAGGTATATCTGGTTGGTGAAGAACCTTTGAACGTGGTAGGGATGAGAGACATTGACATTCCACTATCCAACAATAGCAAATGGACTTTGCAAAAGGCCAGACACATTTTTGAGTTAAAGAAAAATCTCATTTGTATTGGGTAGCTCGAAGATGGTGGTCATTTAGTAGTATTCTTAGATAGCTTCTGAAAAATAACAAAAGGTGCATTGGTCCTCGGTTGGGGTAAGAAAACTGGTATACTATATATGATTACTAGTTTAATTAACATTGTTGATACTACCACTGCAGATAACATAACATATTTGTGACATTACAGGCTTGACCACATGAGTCAGAGGGGTCTGAAAGAACTCCAATCTAAAGGCAAGCTACCATAACTAAATTCAGTTGATCTCAATATGTGTGAGAGTTACATTTTTGAGAAATAGAAGACTGTCAGTTTCTTAAAAAGTGACAGAGCGTCAGAGACAGGAAAATTGAAACTTGTACACATAAATATGTGGGGACCTTCTCTAGTGGCATCTCTTGGAGGCTCTCGTTACTATGTCACGTTCATTGATGACCACAACAAGAAGGTGTGGGTTTACTTCTTGAAGTGTAAACTGATGTATTTAATGTGTTCAAAACTTGGAAGGCCATGGTTGAGGCAGACATACTTGAAATTGAAATTTTGAGATTTGAGAATGGTGATGAGTACATTGATGGTGGGTTCAAAAAGTACTGTGCAGCTTTAGGTATCAGAATGAAGAAGACCATTTCGGGAACACCACAACAAAATAGAGTTGCAGAACATTTGAACATGATCATTAATGAGCGTTCTAGGAGCATGGGATTACACGACGGACTACCACCAAATTTCTGAGTAGATGCAGTCAGCATTGCTGTTTACTTGATTTACACGGGGCAATCTGTTCCATTAGACTTTGAATTGCCTGATGAGGTCTGAAGTGGGAAAGAGATCAAATTTTCTTTTCTTAGGACTTTTGACTGTCTTTCTTATGTTCTTATTAATCCCGAGCCTCGTAGCAAGCTCAGGCTAAGTCAAAGAAATGTTATTTCATTGGCTATGAAGACGAGACATTTGGTTATCTTTTCTGAGATGATTAGGATTATAAGATCATAAGAAACAAGAATGCAGTTTTCACTGAAAAGATTTTGTACAAGGACAAGTCCAATACAGTTTCTGAAGTAGCTCCTCAAGAATTCGAGATGATAAAATTTGATGATCTACTAGAGGTCACAGTGCAGAGCAATGTTGGAAGTGATGAGGAGAGCTGATCTGAGGCACCCATTCCTATTATTCCACAATCAATTTCATAGTCGTCCACCCATACAACTACATTTTGCAGGTCAGTCAGGAATAGACGTTCTCCTCAACACTACTCACCAGCCTTGAACTATATTCTGTTAACATATGGTGGAGAACCATAAAGTTATGAAGAAACCTTGAAAGATGAAAATTCGAGCAAGTAGGAGCTGATATTAAAGAGATGAATTCTATTTTAGAAAATCAGATATAGGAGCTGACAAAATTTCAGACATTACACAACAAGTGAGTGTATCAAATGAAAACTGAGCATGATGACAATAAGAGGTACAAGATGAGATTTGTTATAAAAGACTTTCAACATAGACAAGATATTGATTATTCTGATAACTTTTCTCCTGTGGTGAAGATCACAACCATTAGAATGATACTGTCTATAGTGACTACCAAAGACCTATTCCTTAAGCAGTTAGATGTGAAGACAGCCTTTAAAGATTTTGAAGAAGACATCTACATACACCAACCTGAGAGGTTTGTGGTATAGGGAAATGAAGATTCAGTTTGCACATTGAATAAGTGCTTATATGACCTGAAACAATCTCCTAGACTGTGGTACAAAAAAATTGATAATTTTATGCAACAGGCTGGGTATACCAGATGTCAGACAGATCACTGTTGCTATGTCGGACATTTTGATATTTTTTATATTATTCTACTGTTGTGTGGATGACATACTTATTGCAGGGGTTAATATTGATGAGATCAATAATTTGAAGAGGTAGATGTCAAAACATTTTACACTCAAGGATTTCAGAGCTGCAAAACAGATCATTAGCATGAAAATTGTCAGAGATAGAGTCAGAGGCATGTTGAAACTTTTACAGGCTGAGTATGTGAAAAAAATATTCAACAGGTTCAATATGGATAAGATCAAATCAGTTGACACACCTATGGGCAGCCACTTTGACTCAACAACAATCAATCACCTAAGTAAGAGGAGGAACGAGACCATATTAGTAAGGTTTCCTATGCTTCAACTATTGGTTCACTTATGCATGTTATGATTTGGACAAGATAAAATATTGCCCATGTAGTGAGAGTTGTGAGCAGATACATGAGTAATCCAAAATGGGAACATTGAGAAGCTGTGAAGTGGATCTTGAGACATCTAAAATACTCCTCAGACACCTGCTTGTGTTTCTCAGGAAAGAGTCTGGAGGTATAGGGCTACATTGATGCTGATTTAGCTAGAGACATTGAAAATAGAAAGAGTACTACAAATTATGTTTATACTATTGGTGGTACTGCAATGTCATGAGACTCAAATCTACAGAAAATAGTTTCTTTGCCTAATACAGAAGTTGGGTACATTGCAGTATCAAAGGCTGCAAAAGAGATGTTATGGCTATAAGGCTTCTTGAAGAAATTGGGTGAGAAGAATAATGACACTCTCTACAGTGATAGTTAGAGCGTCATATTTTCTGCCAGGAACCCAACATTTAATCGAGGATCAAGCACATTCAAATCAAGTATCCTTTCATTCGATCATTATTAGATGACAGACAATTGCTATTTGAGAAGATTTATGGAAGAAAGAACCTTGCTGATATGTTGACTAAGGGTGTTACACTTGAAAAACTGAAGTTATGTTCAACGTCAGTTGGTCTTCTAGCTTGAAGACAGAGACTTTGAGTTGCAGAGGTGGAGAATATCACGTTTGAAGAAAAAGTTGATACAACCAGTGGATAATGTAACCAGTGGATGATACAGTCAGTGTATTAGTCTCCAAGTGAGAGATTTGTTGAGTTTTTTGGAGCCCAATCCACTTTTTTTTTGGTCAACTCCTGTGTTTATGGAAGCTAATTAAAATTACTATATTTCTCATTTGTTTCTCTCTCACCCGACTTACCTTCCCTGCTCTCCCGCGCGATCTCCCACTCTCTTGTTTTGTTCTTCGCGATTTAAGACACACCCTTCGTTGTCGAACTAAGAGAAGATATGATTCCAAAGAAAAGGGCATCGACTGGTTCCAACTCTCCCTTTGTTCTTCTTTGGCGAGTGTCTTACGGTAGGAAGAATTCGCAAAAGGGATTCAGCTCTCTTTGGCTTCTGCGGCTGCTGCTCCAATTGTTGGGTTTTCTCTTCGCGTGGCTCACGGGTAGAAGAAAGAGGAAGGAGAGGAGAGAGAGAGAGGTAGAGAGGGAGAGCATTCTTGTACGTCGAGGAGATCGACGGTGTAATTCCTCGAGTAATAAAATTCATTATAACTCCATGGACGTAGGCAATTTGTCGAACAACATAAATCAGTGTGCGTGCTTGTTTGTGCGATTTTCTCGTTCCATATTTTCGCTTTGTTGCAGTTGTTTTTCACAACAACCACATATTAATAAAATCCTTATATGTCAAACTGTGCTGAAAGGGATGCTATTTTTGCAAATATGATTGCATAATTTACCATCTATAAATTTTTGTAATCCTAGTCCCCTAATCCTTAATTTTTTTTTCTTTAGCTTTAAGTTGAATTAATAATTATAGTTTCATTAATGTTTCATTTTAACTATACATCTATCGTTAAATAGTAACCAATAAAATAATCCTTGAATGCTAACTTTTTTTAAGAGAAAAAGCTTACTTACAAGAATCAATCATGTTGTGACAAGATATTGATTAGTAGTCACGCATTCATGTTAAAAAATAATTAATAATAATAAATGTAAGGAATTTAACAATTAGAGTGTGTTGAATTATAAACCCTAATTCGGCTAATTTAGTCTTTCTCCTATTTGTTGATAGTTGAATAACCTCTTCCTATGAACATGTGGATTTGTGTCAAACCATATAAATTGCATTATTTTTGGTTGTTTGTTTGTTGTGTGATTTTATTCTTTGCATTTTTTTGTATAATAATTGGTATCAGGGCTGGATGGTTGATTCCGACGACAGGCGACTGTGATTCTATCGAAATCACAGATGCAAGACAGAGAATAGAGCAAGTTAGACTATGAGATCTAGTGGAGCCATGAATAATAGTATTTGATCAAGTACTTAAACATCCACCATGATTTTGGAAAACACGTTGATTCATTAGGTTGTTATGTATCCCATCACTATTGAGACGATGAAATCTGAAAACAAAAAGAATTTTGGTATGTGGCAATATGAGGGGATAGATGCGTTGTGTTCTTTGAATTTGAAGGAAGTTCTTAATAGCAATGAACATCCTAGAGAGATATTAGAAAGATATTGGTCGAAAATGAACCAAAGTGCTTGTGAATTGATTGAAAATTGTTTATCTTAGGAGATCAAATATGGGGTGATGATGAAGATTTTTGCAAAAAAAATATGGAGAATATTATAGAACAAATATCTTTTGAAGTGCGTGGGTAATCATCTCCATATGAAGTGTCGGCTCTACTTATTTAGATAAGACGTAAGGTTACTATTGATGAGTATTTGAATGATTTTACAAAAAAATTTGACAGTTCTGTTAAATTTGGATGATGCAGTTGAAAATGAAGACAATGTAATTATTCTATTTAATTTGCTCTCGAATGAGCACGAGAACTTGACAATGACACTCATTAATGGGAAGAAGGTTTTGAATTATGACGAGATGGTTATGACGTTGAATCATGAGTTCCATCGAAAGAACAAGGAGTTCAGATAAATGGAATTTGTTGAGGCATTTATGCTCTAACGTGACAGATTTGATAAGAAAAGTTCAGTAAAGATGGGTGGTAGAGGCGATACTTCTCAAAAGCAGTATAAGCCTCCTGAGCGTAGTCATAAAAATAATCAGTATGTTTCATGTTTAGAGATTGGTCATTGGAAGAAAGATTGTTTAAAGTTTAATGAGAAGAGAAAGATAGTTTTCTGTGAGATGAAAGTCAATCATATTTTGGAGATGAGTGATGAGACATATTCAGATGTATCATTATTTGTTGTTTCTCATAGTCTGTATTCTACTGATTTGTGTTAAATTCCGGACACAGATGTTACCTATCATATTGTTTCTCATCGAGAGTTGTTCTGTACGTATAAGAAACTAAAGAGCGACATAATGACTATGTGTAACAATCAAGCTTGTCGTACTATTGATGTAGGCATGATCTTTATAAGGATACATGATAGTACTGTGAGAGAGCTGATGTCAGACATATTTCAGATATTAGAAAGAATTTGTTGTCAGTTGAGGCCTTAATGACCAAGGGCTAAGATGGGCGACAAGGGCGATACTTCTTAAAAGCGGTATAAGTCTCGTGAGCGTAGTCCTAAAAATAATCAGTATGCTTTTTGTTTAGAGGCTGATTATTAGAAGAAATATTGTTCAATGTTAAATTAGAAGAGGATATTTTGCTCTGAGATGAAAGTATATCATATTGTGGAGATGAGTGATGAGAAGCATTCAGATGTATCATTATTTGTAGTTTCTCATAGTTTGTATACAGTTTATTTGCGTTAAATTTTGGACACAGGTGTTACCTATCATATTTTCCCCATCGAGAGTTCTGTTCGTACAAGAAACTGAAGAGCGGCACAATGAATATGTGTAACAATCAAGCTTGTTGTACTATTGATGTATGTAACATCTTTATAAATTGTTTTGTGCCAATTGTGAGCGATCATATTCATTACCCTATTCTGAGTGCGTAAAGAACATTTATTAATCTAGAGTTTGGTCTCTAATTCCGTGGTTAGGCTGTGAATATACCGACTGCCACTCCAGAGCTCCCACTACTCCCTCACCTAAGGGCTAACAATCTCGCATCAGTTTCTAATCAACTATATCAAATTGAAAATTTTAATCTGTCACCTTAAAATCTCTAATTCTGCATCTAAGAAAGTATATTTACTTATTTATTTGCACTTAACTCCATGGATGACATCCTTTCTCATGAAATCAAATGTGATCCTCAGCATGTTGTAGAAATCATAGTCCTTTCGGAACATATGTTTATCAACACATTTTAACAATTCAATTGGCTAGATCTAAAAGTAAATGAAGATCAAAATTCAAATCATCATAAATTATTGAAATTCAAGACTATATAAAACAAAATCAATTCTTCACAAAACCATATCTCAAAGTAGGGAGGAAGATAAAGAAGATTACTCAGAATTCATGAGAATGATACAACAAAACACAAATTTCATATATAAAAATAAGTTTACAAAACAAAAGAAATAAAATACATAACTTATCTCACAATCATTCCCAAACAAATCCAAAGAAGTTCTCTTCAAGCCTCTCTTCTCACAAACACTCTCAATTCTCTTTTTGAAGTGTTATGAATAAGAAATCTTTCACATTCCATCTCTTAGTATTCTTGAAGAAAATCTTCAAGCCCCTGAATTTCTCCCTTTCTTTTTCACCCCCCTTACACGCCACAGTTCACTTCATAAAACCTCTCTTTTATGAAAGACTGTCTCCCTGCAAAAAGAATTCAAAATTTCCTCCAAAATTCTATTAAAAAATCACCCCTTTTGAATTCAAAAGATATGTTCATTGATCCAAGAGACATATCCCTTCATAAAATAACCTTTCAAAGTGTTTAGATGCATTGAATCACTCCAAGGGGTATTTAGAACATGCGTCCCTTTAAAAATTCATCCTGAATCGCCTTAATCCGCATAAAGTCGTCTCTGGCGCATCTTGCGCTGGTTCTGGCGCACCTGACACTAATTTGCTTAAGTCTGTGCTGCTCTGGGTTTTGGCGCTTCAGGTGGCAAATCTGGCGCATCTAGCGTCAACTCTCTGTCAAATGGAGCTTTTAGCGCCAACTCTCTGTAAAATGACGCTTTTGGCGCCAATGTGGCACATCAGACGCCAGAATTATTAGCTGTTTTTGCTAATTTTGTTCCAAATGTCTAAAATTGATATGCATGCAACAAATACATGAAATACTTTTCTTTATAGTGCAATATCACAAAAAATAAGCATAAAATGTATACTTAAAACAACATATTATTTTGGTGCATCAAAGTACAAGAACAATGTCTTGAAGATTTATATAACTTGGAAGAAGTGGATTGAGACTCAGACTAGTAAAAAGATTTGGTATATCAGATCAGATAATGAGAGTGAATGCACATGAGATGTGTTCCTATAAGAATGACAGAGAGTCAGAATAAAATACTGTTTTGTTGTTGAAGAGATATCGCAACAAAATGGGGTGGCAGAAGGTAGGAGGATGCATTTTCAGAAATTGGTCTATCACTTGATCTGTGGTGTTCCCATTAATCATCACCATTGATTGAATAGATTGAGCTTTGAAGGTGGTAACTGGTGGTACAGATTAAGCTACTTCAAGAGCTAATTTACATCGCACGAAGTGTTTGCACCTTTTGAGTGGCCATACTGATGTGTAGTGCTTGGGCAATATTCCTTGTTACCTTCTACACGAGAGTTGCCATATTAAGTGGCGGTGCTAAGGTAGCCTTGATGGGTTGAGTAGTATTAGCATGACAACAATTAGGGTAACAAGAACCCTAAGGATATGTATAACTTTTATAGCAGCTCTCAGGGATTCTGTTATGCGAGCTCTTGCAACATCTCTTCTTTTTTAAGCCATTATAAGTAATTAAAGTTTATAAAATCTAAACTCGCTAAATAACTAGCTACTTAGTATCACCTATTATGTACTTAAGGTCTGTTTGGGGCAGCTGTAGCTTATTAAATAATCTGCTGATAAGTTGATTAAAAATAATCAGCTGATAAGCTAGGTGCGGTGGCTATTATAAATTTTTATTTTTTTTGGAAAAGCCAGATCATTGCCAATAAACTCCCACCACACCTAGATAGGTGCGGTGTGAAAACGCTGTTTTCTATGTTTTGAAAACACATAAGTTGTCAAAACGCAGTTTACTCAAACAGATCAGGTGCGTTTTCAAAACGCCACCACACTAAATAAGCTGCCCCAAACGGGTCCTTAGTTTTAAGACGACAAATAATATAGAATACAAAGATATGGGATGTGGAATGCAAAGACAAAATGCATTGAGTATAAAAGAAAAGTGATATTAAGTACAAAATATAAGAGAAATTAAATATAAATCATAAGAATATTAAACACAATGGCAATGTATATTGAATACAAAACACTGATTCTAATATCACTTTGTCACACACGGTTCTGGAAGGCAGTACAATGCTGTAACGTAGGGTGTGAATAAATGAATTGAACGTGTTTTGTATTCTCAAAATAATGATTGTAGGTAAGTAACAATAGAAATTATAAGGACATCAATTTTATTTCATAAATAAAGGTCAAATTGATACGACTGAACAAACAACAAGGAAAATAACAAACAAACTGAAATGACAATAGAAAAACACAATCCAAAACTCAAAAGAACAAAAATAATAAATAAAACAAATATTAAAATGCCAAATATAAATATAGAATTGGATAGTCTGATTCTATAGAAGAGGTCCTTCAAGTGGCTGAATGTAATATGTTATATAAAAATATGAACATGTGAGTTTGACAAATCAAATTCAGTAAATAACTATTTATTAAAATATAAATGATAAAGGAAATAGAGCATGCAGTTTAAATATTAAAAATGAGGTTTTCTTATGCATAACAAAATTTGCAGAAAGATCATGATATGCTCATGATCAAGAATATAAGTGACTTAAATACATGCACTTTTATGTAGATATTTATATATTAGCACATTAGGTATGTTTATATGTGTAAGGTTTAACAATCTTTTAACAATACATGGTATTATATGAGTGCAATGGTTGTGTGTGTGTATAATTACATTTATATAGTCAATTTTCTGCAAAACCTCGAAACAAGAGAATGTAGACACCAATTCTATAGAAACTAACTGATTTTCCGAGGACCCGGCGGTCCAACTAATAGTAAAATAGTTTAATATCGGCATGATAATATTATAATATCACATATATTTCATGCACATAATTAAAATACATGAATATAACCATAATATGTCTATTAGTATTTATAAACTATTATGAAACTGCAATGATGAGGTTTAACACATCAAATTATGAAAGAAATAATAAATACTGAAAACACGAGACCCAAATGACTGAGCAGAAGTTTATTCAGCAATAAAATAAAACTACTTATATAATTCATCATGAACAATAAATAAAATCTATTGCAATTGTATTAACAGAATTTAAAGGATTAGACAGATAAATTTATAAATAGCTAAGAATTTAAAACAAGTAGTAATGATAATGCCCCTAACTAGGAAGAGTACGTTCATCCCATAACAACGGGTAATATTTATATCTCAATGAACGCTAAAGTCCAAATATATTAGTTTATCCGATGCTAACTAATAAATCCTACATAAATCAGAATCCCCAAAATTTAATAATTATGCAATTAAATATGTTAAGATTACTTATTTATTAGGTTAGGTGTAGGGATTGATTTGAAATTAATATTATTCTAACATAATGAAACTTTGAAGTAAAATAAGAAAATTAATTTAAATTTGATAACAATATTATTGAAAGAAACATAAGTAGAAATTAAGGAGGAGTGAGTTCACCTTGGGTATTGGCTACAGTGATGAGGAGTGGCTGTGAAGGTTCTACGAGGAGAAAGATTGGAGCTCTAATGGTTTATCTATGCCATGATCCCGTCTTCCCCTTCACGACTAGCTCTAATTGCTACTGTATTGTGAGGGTTAGGAGAAAGAAGGAGATGGAAAGAAGAGAGATTTTTGGTGGCTAAGAAGAGGGAGGGTTGTTCTGTTCCAATCTCGATCCTCCTTGCGTCGAGCAGAGAAACAGTGGCAAACAAATTAAAAAAATCAAGGAGTGTCGCGTACAAATTGGGAATGTAGTTCACATGAAAGAGAAAGACAGTGAATCAAGTAAGGAAAGAAATCACAATTCTAAAAGGTGGCGAGCAAAAAAGAAAAAAAAATCGTGCGATTCACACGATTCAGGAGGCAGGGCGGTGTGACATCAATGTAGTATTCATAGAAAAAAAAATTTGGATCTTACAAGTGACCTTCTGGGAAGTTATGTTAGAAATTCATATTTGAACTTTATAACACAAATTCTAAAAATACATAATAGCCAAAATTTTTTACATTCATGATTTTTACATATCCATAATAAAGTAACAAATATCTATATTCATGATGATAAAATTTGATCTTGAAGAGATGGAGTTTCTCTCTCTATTCCCTTGAAACTTTCTGTACTTTCTGATGGAGGGAAATGTGCCGGGTGTGTTAGGAAGAGAGATGATCCATTATCTGAATTATGCTCTATTTAACCATCATCCATCAAGAGGGTTACTAACTAATAGAATTTATGATAATTTAATAAATTAATTAATTTTATTATTAAAATCAATGATATAAGTTAGTAATCTCTATTCATTCTATGGGTTACATGAGTTATAAAAATAAATATCATAAGTTATCATAAGCTTGGACATAAGTTTATAAATAAATAACATAACTTTTCATGATTATAAAAATAAATAACTTAAGTTATCATTTATTATAACATAAGTTATGAGTTAAAACAATAAATAACTTAAGTTATCATGAGTTATAAAAATAAATAATTTAAGTTATCATTTATTATGACACAAGTTATGAGTTAAGAAAATAAATAACTCAAGTTATCATGAGCTATAAAAATAAATAAGTTAAGTTATCATATTTTATGACATAAGTTATAAGTTATGAGTTATGAAAATAAATAACTTATGTTATTATGAGTTATAAAATAAATGACATAAGTTATTAAAACAAATTTGATATGTTATTAAAATAAATGTGAGCCATAAATAAAAATTTGACAAGTTATACCAATGAGACAAAATCATGAGGCTATTAGGCCAAAGTGGACAATATCTTGATAGATTTAGAGTTTGAGTTGTTCCAATTTATTCTTGATACAAGAGTTTATATGTTAGTCTTCAAACTCTCTACCAGCTTTCTTTTTCCTTGATTTCATATCATGAATATAATCATGACGGGTTTGCCTATCTACGCTGCTTCTTTCAAATTTTATATGCTATAATCCTTGAAAGAATCAAAATCTTGTTTTCTCTGTGTTCATGCTATTTTTTCATTGTTGCGTTATTGCAAGGATGGGCTTATTGATTATCCTGGAGAGCGAACGATAAAATACATAGAATTCATAATGAAGCCTAAACAAAGGACTAGATAATTAGAAGTTGTTTTTCAAGCATATATTAAATGCATAAACCTGTTTTTCTTTTCCTGTTTTTTGTCTTCTACATAAATATTTGAAAAGAAAATCTTTATCAGTTTGAAAAGAAAATCTTTATGTATCTGAAATTTGGACATCAGCACTATTGTTGTTCATTCAATTATACTATTCTAATATTATTCATCTATGTATAAACACATTTCTTTATAGTTTGCTTACCATAAAGCACATTTTCTTTTCTCCTGTAGTTAAAATATCAATGAGGTGATTTGGCACTTATCAGTATGTTCTTCCATGAATTTGGAAAATTAATCTTTCTGAAGTATTAAAGTAGCATTACAGGTTAAAGAATCACCAGAGAAGCGACGGTGGAGTTTCCGAAAGAAACATGTTGGACATCATGTGTTAAGCAACAATATAATGTCAGAACCTTCGCCCCTTTTTAGCGAAAATCAGAATCAAGAAGCAACTGCTGGTACATTTAATTCGGAGAAAACTCTATCAGACCCACAGAAAGTGACCACTGCGGAACAAACAAGTCCAACACTGCAATTCCTATCATCTGAGGTTTCATCTGGAGTACATGAGGAATTTTCCAGTACATCAACTGTCTTAGTTAATAATAATGTTCCAGAACATGTCATTGTTATCCAGACTTCTATTCGGAGATGCTTGGTAAATCCATATCTATGTTCACAATTACTGAGAAATACAAGCTGCTGGATGCTTACTTTATAACTTCTTAAAATGTCTGCAGGCTCAAAACGAGCTCCAGAAGCTTAAGAATGTTGTAAAGCTTCAGGCTGTTGCACGTGGCTTTCTAGTTAGAAGACAGGCTGCAGGAACTTTGCGTTGCATTCAGGCCATTGTCAAAATGCAAGCACTTGTACGGGCTCGACATTCTGTTCAATCTGCAAAGTTAATTGAGAAAAGTAACATTGATGAGTTTATACAAGCTGATGTGGTAAGATTTTCCTGATATGTCTTGCATGAATTGGTTTTTCTTTTGGAAATATGGTCTAAATATTTTTCTCCCATCCTTGCAGGCTGTTTTACTAAACTTTTATATTTAACTCTACTAATTTTTTTTTCTTCATTTGGCCTGTCAGATCTTTTTCCATTTTTGTTAATTGAAACTCTTATGGCAGTGTTTACTGCTATCTTCTTTCACGTTGTATGATTTGGTCAGTATATAACATTTAAATATCATTTTCTCCCAGCTTCAGGTGAAGCAGTCTAATAAAGAACTAACTAAAACACCATCTGCAATCAGGAAGTTAGTCTCTAGTGCTTTTGCTCGTCAGGTATGCTAAGCATTGTCTCCTGTGCTTTCCAGGATTTTATTTTTATTTTTATTTTTTATTTTTTGGGGCATTTGTATACATAGCACACAAGTATATTTTATTTACATATCTCATAGCTAAACTTTCATATTTACTCATATGGCACTCAAATCTTTATTATCGCATAAAAATAGCACTATTAGCACTTTAAAAAAAAGTTAAATATGTCTTTTCATGCATAGATTTAAAGCACCAAAGTGCTATGTATGTAAATATGAAATTTTAGCCTCGAGATATGTAAATACATAAGAATTGTGTGCTAGGTTGTTTATTTTATTTTATTTATTTTTTTATTTTTCGTGTGGAAAATGCTCCTTGTTTATAGGTATTGAAAATGTGTGTGTGTGTGTTTTTTCTAATGTTTTCACAGCTTTTGGAGTCCACACCGAAGGCCAAGTCCATCCGAATCAGCTGTGATCCTTTGAGGCCAGATTCAGGTTGGAATTGGTTGGAGAGATGGATGGCCCTAACATCAATGGATCAACAAAAGGTCATTCTTAACCCGGAGGATCTGAAGAACAATATGGCATTCGACCCGGCGGCTTATGACGTTCATGATGGGGTGCATGTTATTTCACATCATGCATCATCAAATTCACTGGCAGCTGGTAGTTCTCTAGAAGTGCCAGTGGTTGAAGATGATCTTATAACTAAGAGTTCTAGGAGTCCAGAGCTTTCGGCTTTTGCATGTGTTTCAGATCAGCTCCCTCCTCCTGTTCAAGATAGTGAACTGCAGTCTCCTGTTCATGAGACTGTTGCAACGGAGAATCACCACGACCAGTCTAAAAGAGAAGCTAAAGAAATCTCTATGGAGAACATAGATGCCAGTTTACATTTTGAACTCGATGGTAATCTAAGCAAAACTGATTATACTGAAGATAACCTTAAGAACAGTGCCAAAAATGAACTCATTAGTGCTGAAAAATATGAAGGAGACAACGGTTTGAATGGACCTAGGAAGTCCAAGAATCCAGCTTTTGCTGCAGTGCAAGCGAAATTTGAGGAACTGAGTTCTGCTTCTGATTCTAATATATATTTTAATTATGTGTCGAGTGTGGTTGTTAGTGTATCAAAATCACCCTATTCCCAAGTGGATTTCACATCGAAGGAAGATAGTGAGAGAAAATCAATTTACTCTATCAACGGTGAGGAAGTTAATCTACATGAAAAACTATCTATCCATAGTCCAAAAAGCCAAGGTGCTGCTTCAGGGTACGCAACTGGGATTTCTGTTGACAGACCAAAAGATTCTGTTACTGAAAATTTTCCAGATCAAACAATTTTTGATGAAATAAACCATTGTGCACTAAGTGATACCAATGGTTTGCTGAAATTTGATAAAATTAAAGCTGAAACAAAGAACGATTCACCCAAATTGGTTACAGTTCAGCCGCAAGAAAAGGAGAGTAGCAAAAATGCAGCAGTTCATGTGGATGAAAATGTAGAAGATATATATGCTGATAAGCCATCGCCATATGAGACTCCCAGAAGCCATACAGTTGTTGAAGCTTCTGCTGCAGCGCTTTCCAATCCAAAATCTCTCATTTTACGAACTGCTAAATCAGAGGATAATTCCCCAGCAAGAAAGATAAAGTCCCAATTAGCAGTAAAGAATTCACCAACTCATTCAGTAAAGAGTTCACCAACTCATTCGTGGAATGATTCAGATGCCCGAAGGGGTACAAAAGATTTCAAGAGACCAAACTCATCTGGGAGTGATAGAACTTTTCATGTTGATCACGAAGGCAGAAACAGTAGCAAATCTCTTCCAAGTTATATGCAACTTACTGAGTCTGCAAAGGCTAAGATCAACACTAATTTTTCCCATAAATCAAGTATTGGTCTCCATCACAAAGATAATCTCATAAAGAAGAGACACTCCTTGCCAATTGGGAATGAAAAGCAGGGTTTTTCTCCTCGAATGCAGAGTCCAAAATCTCAAACATCACAAGATTTGAAGGGAAGCGGTGTTTCTTTTGATAATTCTAGTGGTGAGCCTTTATCCTTCATTTTTCTATTCTCTCTCTTTTTACATTAGTGGTTACCTATGTTCAAGAAAAAAAAAAAAAAAGGTTACGGTGGGTTTCAAATATGTTGGATTTGCTTTGAGATGCAGGCAATTTAATTTTTTAATAATTATTCATGCATTGCAATCATCTATAGCAAATTTAAAGACTTTGAGACTCATCCTTATCAAACTTTGATCTGTCAATCAGGAAGGATGTAAATCAGACAACTAAATTAAGAGTTTTCTATGATTGGAAGCTTCCTTATTTCCAATATCTTTATTCTGATTTATTTTCCTTTTAGCTGAATATTTAGATTAGAAATATGTATTATTAAGTTACCTAAAATAAATTATGCACTTTATTTTGTATCTAAAATAGATTGTAAGATTATTATTTAATGGAATGAAAGCAAAGGGAAAAAACATTGAGCCTATTCAGGATTCAACCTATTTTTCTCAAAACTTCGACTTGATCAAGATACCTTGGCCTATATATATATATATATATATATATATATATATATATATATATATATATATATATATAGATGTATGTGGAGCACAGAAATTGTTAGCCATTGCCTTTCCGCTTCTTTCATTAAATGATGAATATATTATATCGGTGAAACCTCATATGTTTTAAATTTAACTAATCTCTTATATTAACTTGGATTCCTTCCAATTGAAGCATATCACATATGATAATAGCCATTTTTTATATTTTTTTACTTGTCATTTTGTATTCAGAAGGTTCTCCGGTTGAAAATTAGATAATAACTAGTATCGTTGGACTCCAGAATTAACAGATATTTCAGGCATTCTAATTTTTTTTAGCTATGATGCTTATGAAAAATTAACAGATTAATTGACCCGGCTTCTTAATGTAATACAATCTAATAATCAGTTTTTTTTCTTCCACCAGAGAGAAGATGGCAAATATGAGTTGGACTGGTTAAAATTAGTGCTATTTCACTGCAATTGACTGAATTCAGATTGTGGACGGTGAGTTGAATAGTGGTTATTTTTATTTTATTTTTATACTTTTATAAAATATTCATTATGTGATGTCCCCTGCAATTAAGAGATGTGAAGTTATAGCTGTAATTATACATGTATATTGACAATACATCAGAAAACTTGCCTTGAGAGTGGAGATTTTTTTTTAATCTCCAATTGAGGTTTCTATGAAATATTGTGTTTGTATTTGGGATATTTACCACCGTAACATGAGAATTTGGTGTGTGGTGTTTTTATAGAACTTTTAACCTTTGGAATTTCGGTTGCAATGAAAACTAATAGCTATGCTTTAATGTGAGGTGTTAGCATCTCTACAGTATAAATTTGCAATGTTTGATACTTCTCTTTTTCATCTGCTCCCAGCATAACTGAGTGGAAATAGTATAATATGCTAAATTAGTATTAGTAAATCTTTAATAATATTTAAACAATCATTAAGTGATATTGAACTAATGTGTTCGTAGTTTGCTCTCTACTTATATTGAAGAGCTACATTTCAGCCTGGCCAGGGATGCAGGCTCAGCCTACGGTTACACCCCTGCCCAGCTGGGTACTGGGTGTTGAAGTACGGCGAAAGGAGTGCCACTTTCAATTCCGTCAGTGCTTTTGGGCTGGCCAAACTAAGATGAGGAATTCTCAATTTGGCTGTCTGGGCTAGCTCACGTTGGGGGCTCGGTGAATCAGCAGGCAGCTCCTCCTCCCTGACCCAACTAGCACAAGACCTAGTTTCGTTTGATAGCGTTAGTTACTGGGGTTCATATGAGCCAGGACCCTTTGGGTTTAGCTGTGGTTGAGTTCATTGGAATGCTTGAGACTAGGCTTTAATTGTAGCTTGCTCTTTTAGGTGCAGGTTAGGTTATAATTTAGTTTAAATTTAAATTAGGTTTGTATGGGAATTGGGTTTAATTGGGGTTTAAATTAGATTTATTTTTAGGCTTGTATTAGGTTAAGTTTGAGTGTTTTAGGATAATTTAGATAAGGTTTAGGTTTTAAGTGTGGATTAGATTAGATTTGATTTAGATACAGGTTACGTAAATTTAATTATCTGTTTGAATTAAGCTTAGGTTATATTAGATTTGTTTGTATTCAAGTAAATCAATTTTAGGTTCCATTTTGTTTAGGCTTAAATCAAGTTGAGTTTAAGTTCCGATTAAATTTATATTGGGCTAGACTAGATTAAACTCAAGTTTAGGTTAGATTGATTGAGTAAAAGTTAATTTAACCCACATTTAATTTGAGCTAATATTAGGTTTAGTTAAGTTTAGTTATATTTAAACTTGTTTAAACTCTATTTCAATTTAGTTTGTAAATCTAGTTGTGTTAGTTTTGGTTTTGATTCAGTTTAGGGTCGATCTTTTATGTTTAATTCAGGTTTTAATTGAATTTGAATTTTTAAGTTGAATTATCATTAAGTTTAGTTTAATGTCGATATTGTTTGTAGGTTCAATCATTTAAATTTGGTTTAATTGAGGTTCAATTTCAACTTAAGCTTAGGTTATAATCTTTGATTTAGCTTTTAATCTCAACTAAAGCAACCACATAAGCCAGCCATGCGTTGAACCAAGCCAAACCCAACTTGACTTTGGGCTCAAATTCCAAAGTGGATTTCACCATTGGACTCCTAAATACACACAATGAGCACGAGTCAAATAAGAGTTCTTTTGGAACTATAGAAAAGGAACTGAGCCAGGCAAACCAGGACCAAGAACCATCTAGGGGCACTAAGGAGTTCTAATCCTAGGGAAGAGAAGGCGACCTGATTGGATTGGGTAGACCAATAGTGTGGCCAACTGTTTGTCAGTTCTGCCTTTATTTTTTATTACATTATTAAACACATGATGTATAATTCTTTTGTTATTCATAATGATAATAGTTTGCATGAATAGCCTCATCTTAATTTATTATTCCACATAATCCTGCTTAAGTTTTACGATCATTGTATTTACTTTGTCCGCATGTTTCTTACATTAATTAAAGGTTTATGTAGTACTCATGCTTAATATCAATAACATAGGTTATTTTATTAATA
The DNA here is from genome assembly GCA_003013225.1 of Phalaenopsis aphrodite. NCBI lineage: Eukaryota > Viridiplantae > Streptophyta > Magnoliopsida > Asparagales > Orchidaceae > Phalaenopsis > Phalaenopsis aphrodite. The sequence continues at coordinate 353,031 of NEWO01000096.1, forward strand.
AAATGTATATTGGAAAATTTGCTCAAACAAATACTTGTATATAGTGAGTGTAGTTTGGTAAAATTCTTTTGGAAATAGGCTAGCTAGGTTGATCGGTCCATAAAGTGAATACTCTAAAAGAAATTATTAGATTGCATTGGGTTAATGTTTATCATTATGATCTTAGGAAGTGTGAAAAAATTGATTGTAGATATATGAACCAAAGTGAAATTCTGTAGCAAATGAGGCATATTTAATTAAACTTGAATTGATTATATTGAGAAGTTTGAGAAATATAAACTATACTTATCAAACAAGTTTTTATAATTTTCATCTACTAAAAGTTACTTATTAATTGTGTTATATATTATATTTAAGCATTATTTTAAGATTGAGATATGACAGCCTGTTGATATCATTTGCTTTTTGGTAGTATATATGGTAAAATTTTCTATTTTGTTGTTCATGTTACATGCATTAATACCCTGTCTTTATATTTTATTAATAATGGTTATTTGCTTACTTTAGTTCATCAAAGTCACTTATTAACATTTTCTTATAGTAGGTTATATTGGTGTGCTCGGTGGACCAACACCATAGGAGTACTTTAATCAACATTAGATCTTTTTTGTATTTTTAGTTTGGATAGTTTTGATTTTATAGTTTTTCTTTTAGTTTTTTTTTTATAGTTAAATATTATTTCATCTCCTTGTTAATATTGTTGCAACTTTTTTTGATTTAATAAAATATTATTTTTTAAATTAATATATATTATCTATTATTGTTTTTTGTAATATTTTTTTTCTTTAGTACAATATATGGTTTTATATCTTTATCACACCCCATATTGTCGAGGCGTGTCATCATCTAAACTTAAGATCTAATAGAGTGATATTATAGTCATATTTGTATTTAATATTCTTCATCTTTTTGGGACTAAGCAGTGGGATAGATTATGCTAGATTAATAATAATAATAATAATAATAATAATAATAATAATAATAATAATAATAATAATAATAATAATAATATTGTTTATATGATTATTAAGTAATGTATTATGTTTTGATTTGGTGTAACATAGCAAGGATCTGAAAGACGTGATGTCGTTGAAGATCGTTGTTGAAGATCGCACAACCAATAGATTAGAGACACTGTAGGGGCCAAACCTTTACCTAGAGGTCTCCCCTCCCATGTTCATTGTCATGTTCACCCAATATGGCTTGAAGAACACAGACTACTAGAGAAATATGTGATTGAGTTTGTAAGGATCATCAGATTCATTTTCTTAGTTGGTCAACATGAAGTTTAGAAGATACACCACTTTCTAGTTGGCTTGAGGGCAGACATTGAAAAGTGCTTATATTTTATCAAGTGTATGACCTACAGAGAGCTGGTGGATTGAGTTATTCACATTGATATAGAGATCAAAGCCTATAAATATAAGCTTGTTGGAAAGTGAAGGAATGCAAACAGACAAGTAAATGAAAGTTCTTAGAAGAAGCATTATCAAAATTAGCAGACATATAAGTCAAAGAGCAACCCTCATTGTGCCTATTTTGGGAAATGACACTCATGAACAAACAAATTGATCATCAAAAAGTACTTTAATTATTATAATATTGATCACAAGGTCAAAGACTGTCCCCTCAAGGGTCAATATCAGTTTGATTTGATGATAACTCGAGAGAACAATTTCAAGTAGCACAAGAATGGAATAAAAAAATCTAATAATGGTCGACATTAGAAACAAAAAAATAAAGGGCAAGTAGAAAAATTATATTTTCAGTTTCGACAGCTACTATAACAATTTTTGATGCCTTTACATAACATTTCCAATAAAAATAGATTCTTGTGTCATGTTCCTAGCAATAAGTAGAGCAGTGCCTGCCATAACGACCTCATGCTCAAAATCAACATAAACATGCAATCCTACCTTGAGTATTTACTATGACCCGACAAAATGCATGTGAAACTCATGATTTGGTGACATGTATTATTTGACTCTAGCATATTGCATTCTTTTGTATCACATAAGCTTGCATATATTGGATTAATTTCTTAATTACAATCATACATATCAATTAATATGTCATCTAACACATCTATGAGCGTTACTCGATGTACTAATGATTGTGATATTAGTCTCCATGATATGCATATGTTTGTTACAGTTATAGATTTTCAACCATTTGATTTGGATGCAATGTTGGATATGGAATGACTATCTATATATCATGCTATTATAGATTGTCATTAGAGGCCAGTGAACTTCTGTATACCTGACATCGTAGTTTTTTTTTATGTTGATGATATTATAGAAGCTTTCTCTTGTGTAGTATTAGTAATTAAAGCTCATATGATGATTTTTTTATGACTGTGTTAGTTATAACATTCATATTTGTGTTTCAAGAACTTATTCAGGTTTTTTTTTTTTTGATGATTTTCATGGCTTACCTTCTGACCATGAGATAAAAGTCAATCACAGACATACTTTTGGGGACCAATTTAATTTTTAAGGCATCTTAACACACTACCATTGTTTGAACTGAATGAGCTCAAATTTTAATTGCAAGAATTGCTTGAAAAATGATTTAATTGGCCTAGTGTTTCACCTTTGAGTGACGCTAGTTTTGTTCGTGAAGAATAAAGATTGAAGCATTAGATTATGAACTAAATACAATGAATTGAATAAGGTTACTATGAAGAATAAATATCCATTGTTTTATATAAATAATGTGCATGACATGTTGCAAGGTTGTTGGGCTGAGGGCATTAAACTAAGCGTTTATTGGTAGACAACCCAAGTTTATTTGTGCTATTGTTGTATTATGTTTGGATTTTCTTGTAAGTGTGATTTTTTTATTTGATTTGATTAAGTAGGTGTGATTTGGGGGATATTGTATGCAACTCTATAGAACTTGGGTCAAATTGAGTTGGGCACCTAGGCACCGCTATTGCGGCATCGGGGTGGCCACATTTCATCTATGTACTTATTTGGGTGCTTAGGCACTACCCTTTGAGCACCTAGGCGCCACATTCTCGGAAAGACAATGCTTATGCGTTTCTATAGCGGCTCATAGGCACTGTCCCATTAATTTACATGTTTACATTGACACTTAGGCAACATTCGGGCACCTATGCACTTAGATCTGTATAGAAGTGAAATAAGTTATTTTTCAGCCCATTTTCTCGATATTTTCTCCCGTCTCTTCTTCTTCAACCGACAGAGCATCCTAGGGCATACTTAATCTTTCAATTTTCTTGTGATCAAGAGGATTAAAAAGGAAGATTTAGCTTCTCTAAGGTAATTATAGCTCTCTTTATCGTGTTCCTTCATTTTCATTGGTGATTTTTGGGATCTCAAGTTAATCGCGAGTGAGTTTGGTTTGTGATTTTTAAGTTTTCTGATTTGATATTTTGGATTGGGCTGTGATTTACTTGTGCAGACCATCATTTTGATTTTAGCAATCCTTGCTTTGTCCATAATTTATTGTTGAATCTCTACTCCCTTACCTTACCTCATGACTCCAAAAGCTAAGGGTGGTAAAGAAAAGTCTTCCTTCGATAAGAAGAAATTCATCAGCGCAAAAGCAGAAGAATGTTATAATGATTTCTTGGTATTGAAGAAATTTATTTCAGAGAGAATTTTTGTCTCCCAGAGGAGAGGTAGAAAGTATGATTAGTAAGAGGGATTGGGAGGAATTGTGCTTCAATACTAGTGTTGTGGTGATTCCTATAGTGCAGAAATTCTATTCAAATTTGCCTGAAGCTATCAATAATTTTGTATATGTTAGAGGGAAGCATGTTGATTTCTCCTCCTCTAGGATCAATACGTTGTATACTTTGCGAGCTCTAATTTTTCTCTCGTTGACTCTGACATAGAGGAAATCATAAACTTCTTGATTGAGGGCAAAGGCGTGTGTAAGGTGATGAATGGTATGAAAATTAATTTCTTTTCCTTTGCTCTAAATGTTTTGTCTAAAGCTTGACATTGTTTCATTTATGCCAAGCTTCTCCCCTCAACAAATTTGAGGGAAGTTATTAGAGAAAGAGTGACATTAAATATATGCATTCAAACTTTAAAATGCATCGATGTGGGATCCTTAATTCATCATTCCATTCTTAATATGACAAAATGGGGATTTACTATTGGTCTTGGCCACCCTTCTACTACCCTGTGTCAAAACTTTGGTGTATCCTTTGAGAGTTGGGAGGAGCAGTTTCACCCCTTGAAGCCTATTTCAAAATCAAATATTTGGATTTAGAAGAGGCATGCGGTATTTGGGCAAGGTGAAAAAGCTCTTACTCGACTTTCTTCTTCAAGACCTTGCCCTTCCACTTTGATGGCTTCTATATCAGAGTGTTTGGAGATGCTAGAGGATAATACATCTATTATGCAGACAAAGATATATCATTTTTCAAACTGAATGACACATTGATTGACAGAACAAGAGCCATTTTGATAAGATTGTCAGTTTTCAAGCTGCTCAGTTGGAAATGTACAGGAGGAACTGATGGATATGAGAGGAGAATCCGATTGAGTTTTCTGTATATTCTTCATATTTGCATTATTGAGAATACCTGCCAGCCTATGGATGAGGATCAAGATAAAGAAGAAGAAGAAGAAGAAGAAGGAGAAGAAGAAGAAGAAGAGGATGAAGAAGAAGGAGATGGAGATGATGAGGAAGAGGATGGGTGACAAGGTTGCTCTCTTAAAGATGTTTAGTGGATTTGAGCTTTGAGTGCTGATGACTTTTATGTGTTGGTGGATCGTTGTTATTCTCTTTGGTGCTTGTTTCATTTTAGTTTCTGTTGATTTTTACTTATGTTCTTGTTGAATTGTGGTGAAACTTTTATTTCAGTATCTTTGTTGTTGGAAGTTAATTGTAATAAATAATTAGAACTCTATTATATATTTCCAGTTGTTGTACTGAGGCAAATGTTATATGTATTGTTGCCATTTTTTTATTATTTATATTCATTTCTTGTGAAGTGTTAACTTGTATAGGTGACAAGTATTTTTGTTTCTATTATTATATGTTTTCCATATTGTTTTCTTTTTGTAGTTTCATGTGATTAAGTTTGGGGGGGAGAAGTGAATGTTGCTAGTGTTTGTTCCTATGAAAACAAAACATTAATATGATACTTGTTGACATATTTTGAGTTAAATGAATACAGAACCACACTAGAAGAAGGAACATAATTATATAATGATTAGATTCTTATCGAATTAAACTGAACTTGAAACAAAATGATCTTTAAAAGGTCATCAAATGATTATTTTATTGTCATATTTTAATTTTCAAGAAGATTTGATCAATATGTAAGTTAACTGCAGATAGATGTGTGTATTTTTTTAAAATTTAGCCTCAATTTTATTTGAATTTAATGTTAATAATTTATAACTTCTAAGAATTGAATTAAAAAGGGAGATGTTGGAGTATTTTAGTTTAAGGTGATTATAGTAAACTTCAAAATCATTAATAGACTAATCTAGATATAGTAATTCTTTAGGATGTTAATGAAAAAAAAAATGTGATTAGTTAAAAGAAATGGGATAAAAAATATTCACCCTAAACCCTAAACCCTAAAATTGGTTTTACTACCACTCATCTAAATTGAAAACTCTTTAACATTTTTTTATATGTTAATAATTATTAACAAATTATTTTATGGAAGACTAAATTCACTTAAATTTTGCATCTAGACTGTAGTAGCTTAACAAGTTATTAAATCCATTGGAGTGAATATGCGATTAAATAACATTTGAATAAGTTCAAGGTTTCATGAAACACATGTGATAGAATAATTCATTAGAAGCTTTTTGTTAACTTTATCTATTTGTAAGTGGTCACTTATTCAATTTCATGTCACCGAGGTCCAACAAGATCTATTACTAATGTTTTGTTGTTATTTGGTGACAAATAAACCTTAAGTTTGGGGGAGTTTGATATGCTGCTAATTTGACAATTAATGTTATCTGTATTTATATATTTTAATTGATGAATTTTGAATATTGAGGAAGTTTTTATGTTAAAACAAGAATCAAACTGGAACAAATTTTAGAGTGAAGCAAAAATCTAGCTACTGGGATCCTAGGCGCTTGATCATTAGATGCGTAGGAGCCAGAAACAATCTAAGAACCAGAAAGCATGGTGTTAAGGCGCCAACCAATGGTTCTTAGGCGTCGCGACGATGGGCGCTTTGGCGCCAGTTATGCTTTTCCAAAACCTAGAGCTTAGCGCTTAGGCGTCAACCCTTTGGTGTCTAGGCTCCCAAAATTGAAATCATTAGTTGAGCAGTTTGGACTTCGAGATCTGGGACAACCATGAAAATCATGGGGAGAAAATATAAAAACCAGAGAGCGAAGTGGGGAGCGTTGTTTCTGCTCCGCTTCAATTCTTCTGCCCAGCCAGTGAAGAAATTCTGGAAGATCTTCAACAGAAGAAGAAGGGAGGTGTGAGAGAATTTGAAGAGAACAATGCTTGTATTTTACATCTGATCTTTATTGTGAAGAAGAGAAAGATAAGTTCTTTTCTATAGTTTTTTTTTGTAATATATTATTTGCAAGTGTTTTGTATTGTGATTTCTCTTTTAATCAAATGAATGTGTTGGTATGTACAAGCATGAGTTGTGAATAATCTTCCTTTTTCTCCTTTGTATTGTGGAAGTACAATGGATTGGTGTAGAAGTGTCAATTGTCTTTGAGCAAAATTATTTTCTGGTGATGATTAACTTTCTGAACTTCATTTACACTTCATTTTGGCCATTTGATTTGTTAAAAATTATTATGAAATACAAGACTTGGAAGAGATAATAATGGAATCAACTAAGTTAATCACATTAGCCCATGGGAGTAGGAATATATCCTGTAGCATGATGCATATATATAGGGAGAATATTGTGTTTGAGTTAGTAATATGATTTATGGAGATAAATCTATTGTCTAGCCAAATTTCTTTATACTACTGGAAGGGGGTGAAACAGATGATTGCTCCCGTCTGTCACCATGATATTCTACTAGATACTTTTACATTCAAAAATTTTATTTGAACCATTTTAGGGGAGAACTTTTAAGCACTTATAAAGATATAAAAATTGAATGATATATCAATAAATAAAAAATGAATATTTTATACTATATATGTATAAATATTACAATAAAAAAAAAACTCATGCACCACATTCGCCTAAAAAAAGATAAAAAGACCCTACCCCGTGGAGAAACCTCAGACATAGAATCCACATTTCACATTGAATTAAAATAAAGGTTATCATTATCAAAATATAGCTATCAATGGATAGATAGGCTGATAGCCGCTATAAAAATAAATAAAAAAGGAAATAGGCCTTTAGGTCAACATGGCTTCCACGCCTTAGCGTCCACACGTAGCTCCATACTTCTGTAAACAAGTACCAGTTGGAAACCCAGGAGAAAGGAAAAAAAGGCTTCCAATTTCCCCTCACAAAAAGTCATGATTTTGACCTTCAGATTCCTCACCCTCCTCACATTATTAGCTTGCCGACGCTTCAATGATTACTATAACATGATTCATATATCTGAATTCCGAGATATGGTCATGTGGGGTGGAGATTGTATGTCTCGAAGATGATTCAGATGAGCCGTCGTGTGTTTCGAGTCGAATATGTTGACCGCAGTCCCACAATTACTCGAGATGGTCGTAGCCAACAACCACTTCATTCTTTAGCATGGCCCGCCATTGTCCTGGTTTTCTCTTTGAGCTGCTTTTAAGGTGATTGATGATAATCGGATGAGAATATGCAAACTTGCCTTCATAACTCACCATTATTTAGTGCTTCACAACATGAATGAAAAAATTACTTTATATTTCATGCATACTCTAAATCATATAGTTAAATAGTGTTGTATATAAATATGTGTAGATATGCATATAAGGAATAATCACATTATCAAGCATATGGAGCTAAGAAAATATTAAGGAATTTTCATATTAGTATGTTTCATGTATATTCTCTGAGAAATGATATTTTTTTATTATTTGTATTATTATTTTTATTATTTATTAGAAATTGATATGTATTAGAGAGGTTCACTATTCTTTGTTTTCTTTAATTACCTTGGTCTATAATTTTATTTAGAGACATTTTAAAAGAAAATTTTAAGCTGACAAATTACAAATTTTAGTTGAAACAAATTTTTAATATAAATATTTGTCTTGAAAATATTAATATGAGAAAGTTATAATAAATATTATTATTTAATTATTTAATTAGCTAGTTCAAGCCAAGATGAACCGAACATGGTCAAGAAAATATCTATTTGTGCTTGAATCGTTTGAAGATCGAGCTTAAAAAAAGTTTCGTTGATGTGTCATGAAGAAAGTTTTATCATCGGACTTTAATCTCAATGTTGTTAGAACAAGAAATATACTGAATAAAATTCAACATCATGTAAGCTCGATTTAAATAAGTTTGTAGTCAAGTTGTGCATCTTGACAAGA
>NEWO01000096.1:363338-376940 GCA_003013225.1 Phalaenopsis aphrodite
TTCAACAAGGCCTACTAATTCGACCATGCTAAGTTGAGGTTGTCAGTCGACCTTCGATGGTCTTCGGGTCCGGAAGGTTGGCTTGATAGACTTAGCTTTTATGATCGATTGTTTTAGTTTGACTGTCGACTGTCGATCCCTGGTGAAATGCTCCTGTTAGTTGAGCGATGCTAGGCTATTGGGTAGAAGCTGAATCACCGTAACCCGATATGTAACTCACTTCATAATAAGGAGAGCAGTAGAAATGATTTAGATGTCATGTGTCATTGTTACTGCTTAATCCCTGATAAGGAGCCTCAACAGCATACATGAAATGACTAATGGTGTTGAGGAGCTGACTCTTTCCTCATGTTAGGGTTCACACCATCTGGACGTCCTCGTCTTGCAGACTAGCTCAGATGATCTCATCCAGTTTGCTTTGTCTTTGATTTTGATTTAGACTAGCACACTCGGTTAGAAAAAGCATGCCTCTTGGTCTTTTGCCGACGAACCCTCCTTAGCTGTACTTTTCTCTCCTGAATCATTAGATTTTCTCGAGATTAATGTTGTCACATTCCCGAGGTACAATAACCTTTAAATACAATTAAATTGCTCGTATTTGATGAAATTAGATTATGATGTTCAAAATTACTTTGTTTATAACTTTTATTTAAGGACAATTTATTTTAAAATTATTAAATTTAATTAAGAACACGTATTTCATCGATTCTTCTAATTAAAAGATAATACCCCATACTCTTTAGAATTCTTTAGTGTTGAACTGAATTTAGTAGAAATTCGCCAAAAAAATATCCCATACATGTGCATGTAAAGTAAGTCAAAATTATCACAATGTTTCTATTATCAAAAGAAATGTTTAGCCATAGAGTTACCTAGACAGTGCACAAATATATATCCGCGGGAAAGGTTGTTAAAGATCCAATTTTGAGCCAAATTGGGGTCAGCTCAAATTAATTTAGTACAGATTGAAATCAGCTCGTGACTTATAATATTTGTTTTTGAGCTGAGCCAACTCAAAATTTAATCACGGCCGATCAGGCTCATAATCAAAACAAACTGACTCAAATTGAGTTCTTTGAGGCACATAGCTGGGCTCATTTATTTTGATCCAAGTCAAAATTCGAATCCATTCTTGAGCAATTAATGATCTTCGAGCTCAATTTATAGTCTTAGGGTCCGTTTGGGGCAACTTGTGCGTTTCAGGATAAGTTGCGGGCCGCGGGCCAGCTGCAGGGGTCGACCCGCGACCCACGTTTAGTATAAAAACTTAAACATAATTTTGGATAAGCTGGCGAAACGCGCGAATCAAACGATACCCTTACTCACGATACAGTGATTGAAGGTATAGTTCGCATCATGAATATGTGAGTAAGAATGGTGCCCTGTGGGATCACCATACCCGTAGGTACATGGCTTCATTAATGCTCCCGGTCCCCTTTAATTCTACAGAGATAAATAAGCTATGTATTATTTACATAAAAATCTAAAAAATCATACAGAACCAACCTTATCTTATTATTGCTTGGTTGTGTTCTTAAGCATCACGCAAGTAATTTATTGCGATTTAGACTTATTTGATTTTTTTTACTTATTCTAAATTTACTTTTCAAAACCAATCATATAACAAAATCATTTTATTATTATTATTATTTTAAATTGATAAATCAATAAAGCTAATGAAGTGTATTAAAACACGTAATAAAATGTATATGAATATAAAAAAATTATAAATTTTTAAAATTCATTTTTTTTTCTTTTTTTGCTAAGAGCTTTTCATTGACTAAAGTTTAAAATGGATAAGGGTATATAAAATTTAATTATTTTATTGTTATATTATATTTTTATTATTTCAGTCTTCATTATTAAAAAAAAATTGATAGAGTTTACAAGATGTGTGAGGAGTTAAATTTAAATCTAAGAAATAAACGTTGTAGTAAATGATGTATATAAACTTCTAAGAAACAACAATTTCATAACTAAAAAAAAAAAAAAAATCAATTTTGCAAGTAACTCCATAATTTAAAAGAACTCTAATGAAAATGGTTATTTGAAAGACTTTGTGTGCATTTGGTATAGATCTCAACAATCACTTAGAGATTTTGTGCAATTTGCTTGATCACATATGTATGTATTACAATTATGATAAATTTGCAATATGAGGGATATGATTGCTTAACACCGACCATAATCCTTATAAGGATATATCTGAAAGAGCCCTTTCATGAGCACCTCTTTGGACAACCTCTAAATGTTCTCTGTTAGAAACTCGATATATATCTCTTGATATCATCTATTGGGAAGTCTCTTAAGGTCTATTTGGGGCTGTTGCAACTTAATAATAAGTTGTTGCGTGGCTGCTGCCATATGAAACTACTATACAGAAGTTGCTGAGGATAAATTGACAGTCTTTTGTTTTTTGTAGTTTGAGAACAATTATGTTGCAGCTGTTTCTAGATAAATGATCATTCTTCCCCTGTATAATATGAGACTGACTTAAATCGAGTAGGGAACATTGAAGTCCATAGTAGCAGTGCAATCCTCTAGAGGTATCGAAAATCCTAGAGCTCATCTTTCCTAAAGGCTTAAAAAACATACCGTTGGGCATAACACTAGCAAAAATTAATAAAAGAAATAATTAATTAAGGTTTTATGCAGTTGCGAGATCTTAGAAAACTCAATATATAAACCAATAAATCGGTCACTACATGCAAACAACATATCTTATAAAAAAAGGTTCTTGATTGTCTTCAACCCAAGTAAAACCAAGCTCTTGTATGTCACATTTGTATATCACCAAAAAAATGCCATCCGAAAGAACCTTAAAAATCATATTACGTAAAAAAGTGAGAAACTTTGTTGCCTTCATTAGGATTTCATATGTGACACCAACCAATAGCGACATACGGATAATTCAGAAGAGTCCATAATGTCAAATATTTCATCATAGACCTTCAAAAGCCAAAAAAAGAAAAAAAAATACAACTTGCATAAAAAAAGAATACGATAAATATCAAATGCATATGAACGAAAATATACATAAATTATACAAAATAATGATACAATAAACATTGCATGTATGTCTTCAATAACCATTACAATTAACAGAAAAGAAAAATAGCATTCTCATCCAATTATCACATCCGTAATTCGTTCCCTCAATTCTACTATCTCATTTGCACCTTCTCTATCTTGAGTGCAAGACTTCGGAACATCTTTTTTTGACATGTGATAAACTGCTTAAGATGGTACTCATATGCCTCGGTAGGGACATGTGCATGATCCTTGTCCGCCCTATAGAAGCTGATGTTATTGCTGGAAGGATGTCGTTGAATACAATTTTTAAGAACCATCATGGTAATCACAATCTGCACCTATTTGGGAAATGGGTCAGATAGCATATTACAAAGTATAACTCATTTCTTCTTCTAAACACTAAAAATCCTCTTAATGACAATGTGTTAAGGCAGAATGCCTTTTGTTGAAAATTCATTACTTGTCTCGCATGACATTGTTGGCTCACTCAAAGTCAGGTTTGTGATATCTCATATCAAGAAAGGGCTTAAGATACATTCGCTGCAATGAATGTCTAGCATCAATCAAATAGTATTTATCCGATATGAATTGAAAGATTAGTGTTGATGGAAAAAAGAATTAGGAGAGTAGCTCAGTCTCAAGTGAACCTATGGGTGGATTTGGAAAATTATATTTGCTATTTTGTATTGCAGATTTGAAAATTTAACTGTGATGTGCACTATTTTCTCAACCGACCAGGATAAAAGTGAAACACATGTTAAAGTCGAATACCACGACAACATTCTGCGTCGGGGACCCACAACGGTCGATGAATGTGATCTCATTATTTTGAACACGTGTATCAACACGTGTTCTATTGATTATTCCAATACAATTTTAGAAAGAAACGAAGGTTTAAGTTAATTACATTATTCATATAAAAATTGAATGCACTGAATATGATAAATTATCTTATTTAAATATATACTTGAAAAGAATATTTTCTCCAATAATTTTAAATGAATTTCTTGTTGACTTTCATAGAGACCCTCTCAAGAAATCAATTTAGAACTCAAATAATTTTCTATCTCAACAAACAAGAAAGCATCCATAAAAGGAATCATACATCAAAAAATTCCATTTAAAAAAAATTGTTACAAAATTATGCTTTATAACTATAATTAAAAACACTAAGTGTTTAATCTTAGAGTTCATATAAGTAAAATTCTCTCTAAAGATTTTGATGATAGTCATAAAAATCATACCAAAAAGTCTAGCTTACCCCTATTGGTGATTATATATTTGAATTAGCTCCAATACATGTAAAAAAAACATTGTGTGAAAAGTTGACAATGAAAAAAAAAGTTGACAATGACAAATACATGTCAAAAGAATGTTGTGAGTGAAAAAGCCAGCAAAATTTTAGAATAAGACCCATATTTCATTTTGTAGTGATCGATGTTAATATTTTATTTACAACACTACAAGATCACATTAATTGCACACGTGGACTAATGTGTATATAAAACAAAATTTATGATGTACATCTGCCTAATCTTCTCTTCAACGAAAAGGAAGTCTGGTAACAATATAAAAATGTGAACAATACATTAAGAATTAAGACTTGAATTTTATTGATAAAACATACAAATCAACAATGACTTGTGAGAGAGTCTAACATGCCAACCTTATCATTAATTAGAGCTTGTCCACACTCACTTTAGGCAAAATCTCACTTTTTTCAAACATGTTGAAGACTTTTAAGTTACCTTCATCATTTTTTGTGGGAGTAAACAAACAAATATATCCTAAATTAATGATGTCTTAAGTCGGGTTTTGGGATGAAAGGGACCTAAATTAGTTCTTAATGCTTTTAATTTCTTCTCTAATTGAAACTTGAATGAGCATTAGGTGGAGCAATTAATGTTTCAAAGTCAAGCCCTTAGCCACTCGCTTTGCTTTCTTTTCCTCTTTTTAGGATTAATGATAACAAGGCAATAATATTTTAGAACTATTAAAGTTTTGGAATGAATAGAAGCAATCATTTAGTATACATTGTTGAAATTTTCCTTTGAATAGAAAATAAGCCAAATTTAGCGTAAATTATATAATAATAATAATAATAATTGGTAATTATGATGTCATTATCACTAATTAAGCCACCTTAATTGGACGCTTAAATGCCTATATTGGTTGGTATGGAGTGCAGATGAGGTGTGAGCTTGATCTGATTTAATTAGGATTTAAGGTGTCAAATCACTAATTGATAACAGATGTGTTGTATTTAGCAACTTATTAGAAAAATAAAATTAAGATTAGAGAGAAAAGCAAATGTTTCAATGTGACTCAGCTCTCGCTAGTTTTTGTTCACGAGAAAATATTATGTCAAGACAACAAACATGCAGATGACGGGGTGGTGTGATGTAATCCACATCGTGGTCCGCATATCCCAAATTTGTGCTTGTCCCATGATGATGAAATTTTCATGACTCGTGTGAATAGACAACAAATATTTATTTTTTTACATTTATATCATACAAAAATTTTATTATATCACATAAAAATATCACTAGTATAATTTTTAAAATGTGAAATGAACCTTTTTCATTTATAGATAAGGAGGTATATATGTAAAAGTTAAAGTTTGGATGTTACATATGTAAATACATAGGAATTGAGTGGTATATATGTAAATCTTCCAATATAGAATTATGAGAGCATAAATTTGATTTCATGTTTGATCAATGTTTTTGTATAATTTTGACAGTAATTTTTATAAAGTCTTTATAAAATTTATAGAGCTGAAAAATTTTCATGTTTCAAAGTTTATATTGATGGACGCAGCAGATGTTCGTATAAATTTTGCATGGACATCTCATGCTAATAACGAATTTACATAATTGATGTTCAGTGGGAAAGTATGAACAAAATTCTTTTGCTGAAGTCGACATGTTCTTTTTCAATTATTCATAGGCGTCACAGAATAATCGTGTTGCTGACTAAGAATCACTTATGGGTGTAAACGAATCGAGTTTATGTCAGCTTCGTGTTTGTTTGTGTTCGGCTTATTTGAAAATTTGTTTGTTTAAAATTGGCTTGTGTTCGAAATTTTTTTTGAATGCCATGATCATATTTGGTTAAGTTGAATTTTTCTCTTTGTTTTAGTTGAAGTGGGAGGCGCTCACACGACTCTTTCTGTTGAGTGCTAGACCTGTACTCCTTTTTATTCAACTCCCAGGTTTTCGTCAGTTCAAGATGAGAAATTATTGTATACGGACACCGCATGCAGCCGATCTTGACCGTTTTTTTTTTAAATTTAGGTGGGGCCCACCGAAATACATCCTGACTGTAAATCACCTGATTTACGGTGCGGATCGGACACCGCACGCATCTTGCGAGCGGTGTCCGATCCGCATGGAATAATTTTTCATTCAAGGTTCAAGTCTTCTTTCATGAAGGGGTAGGGCTCTATTTTAGAGTCTTAGGAGATGTCTCACTTGCAAGTGAGAAAGAAATCTCTCAACCACTTAATTGGACAACCCAAAAATATTCCCTAGATCTAATAGCGTTTTGTGGACATTTAAGTGCATTTGTGATGTCGGAATAAACTGATCTTAGGCTCATTGGATTCATCTCATTGAAACACTCAATTTAATTAAAAACTAGTTAGATTTGGAAATTTGTTTGATATTCTAATTGGGCATCATAAGCTTTCAAGAATGATTTAATGACTCAATCTAGGCTTGATTTAACCAGGATTGGACCAACTTGGGTGTCATTGCCTTCATCTCGTCGAGCCAGCCAGTTTGACAATAAGTTTTCTTAAATTGGGTTTGAATATTCTTTGTTAAAAAGTTATCTTAAAATTTGTGCCACACATTAAGATCTCTGCCGAATAATGAAAATTTATTGATCTCATGTCAGACAAAAAAATATATATATAAATATAAAAAATTCATTTCAAATTTATGATTAATATAATTTCTATGAATGTAAAAAGGTTAATGATAAGTATTAGTTATTTAATTATTTAATTATTTTGAGTAGAAAAGAGCCGAATAGGATAACACAGGTGTTCGTTTGTGCTTGCCTCGTTTACAAATCAGCCTCAATTTTTTTTGACCAAACGAGCATTTTGACAGCGTAAAAAAGCATTCTATGCATAATTTTTTTAACAATAAATCTCATTATTTTTTAGTATAATTATTGATGATAAACTTAAAAGAAGAATAATTAACTGAATTAATTTTTATTAATTATTTAAATGTTAATAGTGACACAATAATGAAATTTATCTTTCAATAGGCGATAAGGGAGTCTGACTATTTTGCTGCCTTTCCAATGCCACTGTCAATAATTTAAAAAAAAAATATTATTTTATTGTATTGCTGATATGAGCTAAATTTTTGTCCCAAAGAAGGGAAAAATATTACATCAGGACTTCTAACGTAGAGCTACGTTCGGATTGTAAGAGTTAGGAATATCCCGCTGTGTTATAGAAATATTCAATCTGTGTTATTTAAAAAAAATGAAGTGTTGTTCGAGTATTATATGTTGTTATTCGATTATTTTGCGGTGTTATTAGAATATTCTCTCACATTACTTGATTTTGGGTTGTGTTATTCGATATATTCCACGTGTTATTTCAATTTCAATTATGTTATTGGAATAACACTGCCTCAAATCAAGTAACGGGGGAGAATATTTTAATAACACCGCAAAATAATAAAATAACATCATATAATATTCGAATAACACTTCATTTTTTACAAATGATGCAGATGAAATATTCATGTAACACAGCGGAATATTCATAACTATTGCAATCCAAACGTAACTCTACGTTAGGAGTCCCGATGTAATATTTTTTTTCGGAAAGAAGAGCCCAAACGGTCACCATAGAAGATTGCACCTTTAATTATTATGTCACGAATAAGTATGCTCATTAAGTGAACTTAATAAAGATACTTGAACTGCTAATCTTAATTAGCAGTTCCATTATCATGATGCGTGAAGCTTGATCTTTTTTTTTTTTGTTTTGGTTCAACCAAATTACATAAATTCATAGTCGATATATTGTGTTTACTGTTTAATATATAATCTCAAAAAAAAAAAAAAAAAACTTACGAATATATTTTATTTAATCTCAAATCAAATAATAAAAAATGAGATTATAAGGTAATATTGCTGTTTTTACTTAGCTTATTCCTACTCGTAGTCTCTGTAAAAAATGCTCATCCCATGACTCAACCCCGCGTCGTTACTTTTAGGTTTTGAATAAGTAACACGTGTGTGCTAATTAGGGATGTAAATAAGTTGAGTTGAGCTGAGCACAAGTCATGCCAAGTTCGAGCTCGATTCGTCTGTCACATTGCTCGAGCTCAAGTTGAGCTCAAATGGCAAGCTCGATCTTGGCTTATGAGCTCAAACAAGAAAAATCAATTTTGTATAGGAGGTCAAAAGGAATGATGTTCGGAGGAAGAAAAGGATGCAACAACATCTTAATAGAAAATACATCAAAATGACTAGCGTTTGGCAAATTGAGCTGGCTTGCAAGCTCGAGCTCGAGCTCGTTTAATAAATGAGCTCAAGTTTGAACTTGAGCTCGAGCTCATGGCTCGATAAACTCGGCTTGTGAGCTCGTTAACAAATCATACTCAAGCTAGCTCGCGAGCCGACTTGACTCATTTACATCCCTATGTGCGCTCGAAGTTGCAACAATTAAATGGGAGCTTGGATTACTTTCATAGTGACGTGGGTTCGAATGCATGCTCACTCTTTTTGATGTAATTGCCCATAGGACCAAAATACCCTAAGAAGGATAAAACTTGAGAGAGATGCTTCACTTAAGAAACGAAGGTGACGTTGATGAGGGAGATCGAGCATCAAGTGTGACTAAGGCAGAACAAATTCTTAGGATGGGGGAGACAAGCTCGCCTGCTTCGCTATTAAACAAAAATTTATAGCATGGATTCTTAATGTTGCTATATTGCATCAATCTTAATTGTATGTTGTTACTTATATTGCATCAATTTTAATTATTATCACTTAGCATCAATTCTGACATTGCAAAATATGTGACCTTTTTTTTATTGTTTATAGAATAATTTCCTAGAAATAAGAATAAATTTATAAGATTGCATCAAATCTTAATATTTCAATTTTCATTGCTCAAAACAATTTTGGAACATAATGAATTACGCATGTCCATCATTTAGATCATATTCATCATCTTCCTTACTCAAATCTTGTGGATCAAGTGTTTCATTCATGTTCACTTAGAAATATTGGCTAAGTGTGTAATTACAATATTGGCTTGTCCTTGCCTGCCATTTTAAATTTATTTATTTTTAAAATGATTTAAGATGGGTTGGCAGTGCTTTCTTAGCACTTAAGACGCTTTAATCAATAGTTTCAAGTGTATTTTAATTGTTACAGATAATATATGGTACTTGTGACATTTTGATTCCTTGAGACTTGATTGATATTGACAACGTTGGCAGACGTGAGATTTCTTTCAAGGAATTTTTTTTTTTTCAAATGGCAACAAATCGCAACAATTTTTTTTCTACGAGGAACATTTTTAATGTTTTGTTAATTTAAAATATTATAAATATGTTAATTGATTTGTTATGAAAATAGATGGCAATCAACGAAATTACATGGAAAAAGTTGANCTTTGTTAAAAAGTTATCTTAAAATTTGTGCCACACATTAAGATCGCTGCCGAATGATGAAAATTTGTTGATGACATGTCAGACAAAAAATTCATTACAAATTTATGATTAATATAATTTCTATGAATGTAAAAAGGTTAATGATAAGTATTAGTTATTTAATCATTTAATTATTTTGAGCAAAAAAGAGCCGAATAGGATAACACAGGTGTTCGTTTGTGCTTGCCTCGTTTACAAATCAGCCTCAAATTTTTTTGACCAAACGAGCATTTTGACAGCGTAAAAAAGCATTCTATGCATAATTTTTTTAACAATAAATCTCATTATTTTTTAGTATAATTATTGATGATAAACTTAAAAGAAGAATAATTAACTGAATTAATTTTTATTAATTATTTAATATTAAATGTTAATAGTGACACAATAATGAAATTTATCTTTCAATAGGTGATAAGGGAGTCTGACTATTTTGCTGCCTTTCCAATGCCACTGTCAATAATTTAAAAAAAAAATATTATTTTATTGTATTGCTGATATGAGCTAAATTTTTGTCCCAAAGAAGGGAAAAATATTACATCAGGACTTCTAACGTAGAGCTACGTTCGGATTGTAAGAGTTAGGAATATCCCGCTGTGTTATAGAAATATTCAATCTGTGTTATTTAAAAAAAATGAAGTGTTGTTCGAGTATTATATGTTGTTATTCGATTATTTTGCGGTGTTATTAGAATATTCTCTCACATTACTTGATTTTGGGTTGTGTTATTCGATATATTCCACGTGTTATTTCAATTTCAATTATGTTATTGGAATAACACTGCCTCAAATCAAGTAACGGGGGAGAATATTTTAATAACACCGCAAAATAATAAAATAACATCATATATTATTTGAATAACACTTCATTTTTTACAAATGATGCAGATGAAATATTCATGTAACACAGCGGAATATTCATAACTATTGCAATCCAAACGTAACTCTACGTTAGGAGTCCCGATGTAATATTTTTTTTCGGAAAGAAGAGCCCAAACGGTCACCATAGAAGATTGCACCTTTAATTATTATGTCACGAATAAGTATGCTCATTAAGTGAACTTAATAAAGATACTTGAACTGCTAATCTTAATTAGCAGTTCCATTATCATGATGCGTGAAGCTTGATCTTTTTTTTTTTTGTTTTGGTTCAACCAAATTACATAAATTCATAGTCGATATATTGTGTTTACTGTTTAATATATAATCTCAAAAAAAAAAAAAAAAAACTTACGAATATATTTTATTTAATCTCAAATCAAATAATAAAAAATGAGATTATAAGGTAATATTGCTGTTTTTACTTAGCTTATTCCTACTCGTAGTCTCTGTAAAAAATGCTCATCCCATGACTCAACCCCGCGTCGTTACTTTTAGGTTTTGAATAAGTAACACGTGTGTGCTAATTAGGGATGTAAATAAGTTGAGTTGAGCTGAGCACAAGTCATGCCAAGTTCGAGCTCGATTCGTCTGTCACATTGCTCGAGCTCAAGTTGAGCTCAAATGGCAAGCTCGATCTTGGCTTATGAGCTCAAACAAGAAAAATCAATTTTGTATAGGAGGTCAAAAGGAATGATGTTCGGAGGAAGAAAAGGATGCAACAACATCTTAATAGAAAATACATCAAAATGACTAGCGTTTGGCAAATTGAGCTGGCTTGCAAGCTCGAGCTCGAGCTCGTTTAATAAATGAGCTCAAGTTTGAACTTGAGCTCGAGCTCATGGCTCGATAAACTCGGCTTGTGAGCTCGTTAACAAATCATACTCAAGCTAGCTCGCGAGCCGACTTGACTCATTTACATCCCTATGTGCGCTCGAAGTTGCAACAATTAAATGGGAGCTTGGATTACTTTCATAGTGACGTGGGTTCGAATGCATGCTCACTCTTTTTGATGTAATTGCCCATAGGACCAAAATACCCTAAGAAGGATAAAACTTGAGAGAGATGCTTCACTTAAGAAACGAAGGTGACGTTGATGAGGGAGATCGAGCATCAAGTGTGACTAAGGCAGAACAAATTCTTAGGATGGGGGAGACAAGCTCGCCTGCTTCGCTATTAAACAAAAATTTATAGCATGGATTTTTAATGTTGCTATATTGCATCAATCTTAATTGTATGTTGTTACTTATATTGCATCAATTTTAATTATTATCACTTAGCATCAATTCTGACATTGCAAAATATGTGACCTTTTTTTTATTGTTTATAGAATAATTTCCTAGAAATAAGAATAAATTTATAAGATTGCATCAAATCTTAATATTTCAAAAAAATTTTTTTGCTAAAAACAATTTTGGAACATAATGAATTACGCATGTCCATCATTTAGATCATATTCATCATCTTCCTTACTCAAATCTTGTGGATCAAGTGTTTCATCCATGTTCACTTAGAAATATTGGCTAAGTGTGTAATTACAATATTGGGTTGTCCTTGCCTGCCATTTTAAATTTATTTATTTTTAAAATGATTTAAGATGGGTTGGCAGTGCTTTCTTAGCACTTAAGACGCTTTAATCAATAGTTTCAAGTGTATTTTAATTGTTACAGATAATATATGGTACTTGTGACATTTTGATTCCTTGAGACTTGATTGATATTGACAACGTTGGCAGACGTGAGATTTCTTTCAAGGAATTTTTTTTTTTTCAAATGGCAACAAATCGCAACAATTTTTTTCTACGAGGAACATTTTTAATGTTTTATTAATTTAAAATATTATAAATATGTTAACTGATTTGTTATGAAAATAGATGGCAATCAACTAAATTACATGGAAAAAGTTGAGGAATATTCGATTTGTAGAAGACTTACGTGCTGCAGCGAAATGAGACATGATGGACCGACGTACTTCAATTTTTTTAAGTATCTTAGTATTATATATTCTGTTAAGAATATTGTCATATCAAGTTTCAATAATTGGTTCTTGATGCGTGCTGGAAAATTTATGGGGTTAGAGTAATGGATTATCGTCTTAGCTTTACACGAGGATCTAGCACACACTCAGATGAAAGACAATCAATTTGTGATGACACTAGTAAAGGAAAATAACCATGTGGTCTGACCCAGTTATAAAAATTCTGCAATAAGTTGATGATTACAGAGACCCCTAGTCTCATAGACGGGAAATTGTTACAAGATTTTTCAAGGTACAACGCCGACTGATGATGTCTGGTTAGCGATGATAAACGACAATTGATGACGATCGACTGTGGTCAATGGAGGTCAGCAACGATCGACGGGTGGTCGACGGTAATCGAAGAAAGTCAGTGGTGATCTTTGACTGTAGATGATGCTCGGTGGTGATCGTTGACTGTAGATGATGCTCGGTGGTGATCGATGACGGCCGGCGGAGGTCAGCGGTGATCGACGGTGGTCGACGGCGGCCGACAATGGTCGACGGAGGCCGGCGGTGGTTGCGACGGTCTGTGGTAGTAGACGATGATCGACAAAGACAAAGATGATGTTGAACTTGAGCTCCTTCTCAAAGCCTCAAGTTCTCTCTCAAGGCTCTTCCCTCATGTGAGAGGTGAGGCTTAAGAGAGAACTTGAGGCTTTGAGAAACGTTGGACATTTATAATCTTCAACTTATAGTGGATTTTTACAATTGTGTCAGGCCCCGTGGTTTTTCCCCTTTACGGGTTTTCCACGTAAAAACTTCTTGTGTCATCACAACTTGATTCATTTTCATCTGAATGCATGCTAAATCCTCGTGCAACGCTAAGACGATAATTCATTAATCTACCGCCGCAAATTTTCTAGCACGGAGTAGTTCTAACACAATATAATTATATTTTAGAATTAGTTATTGATTATATGTATATCTTAAAATTAATATATTTATCATATTTTAATTTTATGTAAATCTCAAAATGTATA
>NEWO01000096.1:386697-397711 GCA_003013225.1 Phalaenopsis aphrodite
TACTCCGAACATAATATTTTCTCGTACACAACACAATCATCACGCCACCAAATAAAACCCAGAACTATTTTGCGACAAAAAAATATCGTAGTTTAGCAGCAAGATAAGGTAAAAAAATAACAATCGAATTGGAGAAAATTTACTCTCTTATCAACCCTTAAAAAATTTTTACGTGCTGGGAAAAACTGATTTAACGTTTGACAAATTTCGTTTTCCAGATAACAGACTAAGGGTATGTTTTGGGTAGCTGCAGCTTATCCAGCTTCTATTGATAAACAGCTGATCCTGATAAACTGCAGATGAGCAGCTGATCTTAATAAACTGACTGGTTGTTTGGTTTGTGCGTTTGAAAAACAGCTTATTTACAGCTGTTTCTGGATAAATGATAATTTTGCCAATGAACTGAGTAAACTGTTATGTTGTTTGGTTTCTGCGGTTTGAGAACAACTGATTTGCAGCTGTTTGTCAAAAAATGACCATTTTGACCACATACAGTAGAACTGTTCATAACAATAATATAATTGAACACATTCAATATACTAAAATCCAAAAAACACTACATAATAGTTAAAAGAAAAAAAAGATATACTCCCCGCTCAAGGTAGTCTATCTACAAACATATTAACAGTAAAACTACACATTTATAATTCTTAAGGCTAGTGAGAATAAGTATTCAATGTATCATATGAAGAGCAGAAAAATCAAAAATGTTAACTATAAGTAATTAAAGTCAAAAAAACTATGAAACAAGTCATATTAACAAAATAAAGTGTTGTATATGCAGGAAGTGAGCACCTACACTATTATTGCTCCAACTTGCAGTCAAGTGGAGAGAATTTGAAAAAACTCAAAAATTAAGGGAAATTTACCTATGTAGCACACAATTGATTGTTGTCTTTATGACATTCATGATGAATTTGAGTTGGGGAGGGATCAAAATACCTCCATACTTGATGGGATTGCCACTGAGTTTCGGCGAAAGATGGCTGGAGAAATTTTCTGACATCTTGCAGGTGGAGGAAGAGTATTTTCTTTGAGAAGTGGAGCTTTGTTACCAAGACGAATAGCTTTGCTGTGCAGTCGTAGATTTCTGGAAATCAAGAATGGGAAGAAGAAGAAAGGAAGAAGTTGAAATGGGGAAGGTTACAGGAATGTTCTTTATTCCAAAGAAATGGAGAGGTGCTTGACGGGTAGAGAGGGATCCGACCAAATGGGGGAGTAGGGAGAAGTGGCTAGGGCAGACGAGAAAACTCGAGCGGAAGATGGAGCTCGGCGCAGCCAGGGCAGGACACGAATTGGAGCGGAAGAGGGAGCTCGACGCAGCTAGGGCAGACGTGATCAAAGGGCGGAAGAAGGAGATTAGCGCAGCTTGGGCAGGAGGCGATCGAATGGAGCGAGGGTAGGGACGACGCGGGAATGTTTCGCAAGGGCAGACGCGTAAAAGCTCGGAGGCACAACGTGGATCGCAGGGATAGACCCGTGGTCCGTGTGTAACGTAAAATAGGAACTCCGTTTATGAAAACACGACTCAAGCGTGCGAAACAAACGGTATGGCGGTACTTTAAAAAATGCCGCCGCACTTATAAGCTGCTCCAAATGGGCCTGAGATAACAATTATAATATTTTCAAATATTTACGTGCTCATAAAAAATCTGATTTAACGTCAGATTTTCTTAAGGAAATTAAAATACTGATCATAATTTTCAAAAAAAAAAAAAATCCAAAGTCTAAGTAGAAGTTTAAATGTGAAACAACGCTATAAATAAGCTTTAATGCCTAACCAAAAACTGGGCATTGCACTTTATGAACTATAAATGGGCCACCTGGGTCTCTTCCGTACGCCAAACCGGCCACTGTTCCATGCCCATTGGGAACTTGGCCTACCGTCGTATCTGGAGATTCTGGTCGTCTCAGAATTCACTTGGGAAATTTCATCTTTGCTTTTCTTTGATGGATGCTTCAATTTAATCTGAGGAGGTTATGTTTGGTTTAAATTGTGTTTAGAAAAAGTTCTGACTGATAAATATACACATTAATTTAATTCAATTCAAATATTAAATCATAAAGGATTTGCATACATATTATAAAGTGTTTATGTAATTATGCATATCTTATTATGTCTATATTTTCACATTTATTCATATGTTATTTTTTGTGCTTACATCGAATTCAAATATTCACTTGAAAAGATGTATTTTATCTAAATAAATTAATATTTGCGATATTATATATTTGGAGTATTTTTAAAATATTTATTGCTACCTTAATAAATTCAAATAAATAAAAACAAACAAAAAAGAATAAATTATTTTAATTTATTGGTTAAGAATTTAGACATACAACTGAAAAATTCCAAATTTAACGGCACTACAATTAAATTTATTTAAACATAAGATAAAATCAAAATATAAAACTATTTTGAAAAAAGAAAATTAAATTGTCTAAACAATCATTATTCTTCCGGTCAAATTTACTGCCGTCCCCAAAGTGCCAGAACACTCTGAGCCATCCCTGCGTTTCTCTCCGCGAGAAATTGGCGCGATAAGCAGAAGAGAAATCGCATCGTAATTCTCGCCGCTTGGCGTTGATTTAATAGTGCCCCTTCTGCTACTCAAGCCTGCGTCCTCCATTCCTTCTCGGGCAGAGCAATCCTTAAGCTTCGTCTTCCACCAAGCAACACTCACAGAGAGAAAGAGAGATAAGAGGTAGAGAGAGAAACCTTCCTTCTTTTGCTAGTTGATGATGGAAGTCCTGCTCAACGAGACGAAATCTTCATCCAAATTCAGGAGGATTTGTGTCTTCTGCGGGAGTAGCACGGGGAAGAAACCAAGCTATCAGCTTGCAGCCGCTCAGCTCGGTCATGAATTGGTCAGTCTCCCTTCTTCTTCTTCTTCCTTCTTCCTTCTTTCTCTTCCAAAGTTTCCACCTTTGTAAATTTATTATGAAACCAAACCTCCACAATAGAGTTTTCTCCTCTCTCTCTCTCTCTTGCTCTGCTTCTCCTCTTGCTTTCTGAAGCTCATTGTTCTGTTCTCGCGGAAAATTGGAGGGAATGACCTTTTGTTCAATGGTGAGGAAGGGATTACTCTACTTTCAGGGTTGTAGTGTTGCTCATGTTTACTTTATTCTACTTGCAGGTGAAGAGAAATATAGACTTGGTGTACGGTGGTGGTAGTATTGGCCTCATGGGTTTAGTCTCCCAGGCAGTTTTTAACGGCGGCCGCCATGTCTTAGGGTCTCTATTTCTCTCCAGAAACATAAAAATTATATCTTTATTTCTCTTAATGAAGTTCTCCTTTCTCAGATTTATTCTGTTTTACTAATGCAGGGTGATTCCCAAGACTCTCATGCCCAGAGAGGTATTCTACATTCTACCTTGTCTCCCAACAAAAATTAATTTTTTAGTTATAAGTCACTATTTTTATAAAAAAAAATTCGTTTTTTTCGATTTTTTTTCTTCAAAAATCTCTTCTACCTCATCCACTGGCTTGCCATCTTAGTCTTCTCTAATAAGTTTTATAATATTCAAAGTCTTCTGAATGTGATGTGGGTATATTTGTAATTAAATTCGCCCAAATTTATAAAAAAAAATAAAAAATAAAAGGAAAAATTGAAACCTAGCCTAATTTTATCCATAAAAGGCAATGCCTATTGTGCTAGAACAGCCAATATAGGTTAGACAAAAGTTGCTCTTGGCTTCCTGCTATCTCATCAATGCCTTATCCAGGTGATTTTATCTTTTATTTATTACAAAGGAGTTTGTTGGCCATATTTATTGCTTTCTTATTCTGCTTCACTATATTAAATAAAATCATTCTTTTTTCTAATATAAATAGAAACGGCACCCTGCATTTTATTGGTTATGGCTGTTGAACTCATCGAAAAAATCTAAAATTTATATTTTTTGAAATACAATGGAATAATAGAAAATAAAAATAAACCAAACAAAGCTTTATTAATATAAGAATTTTTCTTAGTTATTTGTTAATGAATAATTAATGTTTTTTAGAGCTAAGCTCTTGATTAACACATTTTATTGGGCTTTTAGATAACTGGTGAGACCATAGGAGAGGTCAGACCTGTATCCGGCATGCATCAAAGGAAGGCAGAGATGGCCCGGCAAGCAGATGCCTTCATCGCCTTGCCTGGTAGGCATCCCACATATTTATAACTAATATTACTTACATATTGCCTTTAAAAATTAGCCTGGTAACATGACATAACTTGTTTCAAGCAAAATATCATATTGTTACATGTAATATTTTATGTATGGATTAAAATGATAATTTCATACATATATAACTTGTTAAAGCCCATCAGCACCCTCCCACACCCTTTAATTATTGATGTCGGCTAAGGAAGGACACCCAATCATTCACTGAATGTTTCATAACTGTGCTACATAAAATTTTGTAACAAAAAAAAGTGTAACACAGTTTGACAAATTGCACTCATTTTCTTAAATTCTGTGTCAGGTGGCTACGGAACTTTGGAAGAACTTCTTGAAGCCATCACTTGGGCTCAGCTTGGGATCCATAACAAGCCGGTAATTACATATATATATACATACATACATACATATACATATATATATACACACACATACATTTAATTTCTATTACATTCATTGAAAGTTTCATTTCTTAATTTTGAGTTGATTAATGCTATTAATTATGATTAAGGTTGGTTTGCTGAACATTGATGGATACTACAATTGCTTGCTATCATTCATCGATAAGGCCGTGGAAGAGGGATTCATAGATCCCGCTGCTCGTAATATTATAATCTCCGCACAAAGTGCCCATGAGTTGCTGTCTAAGCTCGAGGTACGTACGTAGTTGGCAACCGCGTGATAGCTTGTATAAAAATTTTGCACAAAGGGTATATCTCTAATTTTCTGAATTTAATTTGTAAGGACTTTCATTTTATTTGAAATGGAAGGTCTTATTTGTGAAGATGAATATAAAATTGGCCGCAGAAAATTCTTTACACGGACTCGTAAATATATCGATGGGCGGCGCTAATGTACCACTTGAAATCATATAAATATACTCTTAAATATTATATTATACAGGAGTTAGACAAATTGGCAAGCTACAATTTGACTAAAATACACTATATTTTATAGTTTATCTAATTATTCGTACAGAGAATTTAATATAGCAAAAGATGATAATATTTAAATTATATTTATATTTTTTAATTTTTTAAGCTTTTATTTTGTATTTGGCTATGATTGTTGTATATTATTAATATTACTCTTGGATTTTGTCAAGCATGAAAAATGTCTCCGTAATAAATATTACTTTTCTGCTCTATGTTTTGTATATAAAGAATGTTTTTATTTGTATATATAATTAGTTTATTTATATATCTTTATATTTCTTATACTACAGGAATATGAACCCCGAGAGCAGGGCAATGCACTCAAACTGAGTTGGGAGATGGAGCAGCTGAGTCAGCCACCGAAATTGGACATCGCTCGCTGACTCGGTGCTGACTCGGGACTGCTGTACAGTCTTCGTTAGATTAAACATATTTAAAAATAGTTTTATAACTTTCCATTAGTGCTTTTTAATTTAAACTCAAGAAAAATATATTATCTTTCTGCTAACGAAATGTCGACGTGGCAGCTAGTTCTAGCTTACCTTCCCTTTCCGATTTTCTTTGCGTGGCAAAGCTGCACTGCGGGGAGCGTGGGATCCACAAAGCTGTCCTCGTCGCCGACCTCTGGGAGCTTGACTTATACCTACTAAGTGACCAATAGGCTCCTCTGCATAACATGCATGACTTGTGTGTGTATATGTATATATATTTCGCTTAATATATATATGAATTAATTTGATGACTCTTTAAATTCAAGCAAAATCATTTTTTTTTCTCTTTTAAATAAATGAGTTGATTCGATCCGAATTAAATTCAATTTAAAATCGTCCTGAGCTAAAAATATCAATCATTGCCATTCGTTTGATTTGGAGTCTGTTTATGGAAATCGTGGGACTTTGCTTTGAACGGCGGATGCTGCCTCAATAATCAAATTACTTGGGGCAGAGGGCTCTGGGGTTTGGATATTGCGCTCTTTTTATTTAAAAAAATTAACTCAGAAATGTTTTGGTTATTTATTAAATTATTTGATTTACTGTCCGTTGGGCACAAAGTATATCTAATATTTACGTTAGAGTTAACTTATTATATTTAATATTCATTCTAATTATTTTCTAATCCAATATATTTTTATTTTTTGCCTATTGGATTTTACCGACTTGGGACTTATCAAGAAGGTATGGGTGTTTGCGGCATCTGTACACTGGGATGTGCTTAGTTTAAATTAGAAAATCAAGTCGAATCGTGCCAATTTGGTTGGCCTGTGTCAATTTGGTAATTTCAGTTCTATTTAAGAAAAAAATTTGATTTCGGTTTTAGAAATGTTAAACTTTGGTTTTTTTTTTTATTACGGTTTGGTTTTACTTCTTTTTTAATTGAATCAGCCGAAATTAAAAAATTCTAGGTAATTTTTTTTAAATGTTTAGGAAGCAAATTTTTTAGTGATTAGCATTATATAATCATCGCTTAATAATTTTTTATTTTCTCTAATTATCATCATATTTTATGCCTTCAAGCTATATTTCGGTTCATGTAAAAATGAACCGTTTAAAATGAATAAAACTTTGTTTTGACTGGTTCGATTTTGTAAAAATATTGTTTGGTTCAGTACTTTGAATTTTGGATTTCGGTTGAAGTGAGTTTGCCCAACTTGAAAACCAAACCATTTCAACCGACCAAATGCTCATCTCTAGGGTTAAATATATTATACGAAAATAATGCAAAAACGTAGAAATTCATACCACAACAATCAAACACAAGAATTTAGATGGTTCGACATTGAATGGATCACCTACGTCCACATGGAGGGAGATTTCACTAGCAACGAATGGGGAGAAAGAAAGATAGTTTGGGGTTACAATACAACACTTTTTAACATACTCCTCTCATATGCCTTATTTCTTATATATATATATATATATATATATATATATATATATATATAGGAGACTTAAAGAATATAAAGAAAGAAATAAAAAAGGAAATAAATTAAATAAAATAAACCAATTAAATAAAAGTCATAAATACAAACAATCTCCACATAATCTATTACTTCCAAATAAGTGAGACGATCAATTAAGCTTCGACTCCAAATCAGTAGAACTAAGATGGTTTTCTATGTACCCCCCTCCTAAAGGGATCAAGCATTGCGTAGTTCTTCAAATTGCAAATCAATAGAACTAAGATGGTTTTCTATGTATCTCCCTCCTAAAGGGATCAAACATTGCGTAGTTCTTCAAAATGCATGACTGAGTAATCAGTCATGAGCTCGAATGTTCACCAAACTCTTGCAATATGTGTACAACTGGATTCTACTTCGTGTCAATCTTCTTCAACATAACAATGCCTTCTTCAATATACCTACGTCATCTTTTCAAACATACAGTGCTCATAGAAATAAAGCGTGCAGTTGCTTGCTCCTTTGATCTATCATTTCTTCACCAAAGTTTGAAGTTAAGTTGTCAAACATGAGCTAGCTGCATATTCCATAACATAGTGGCGTTAGAAGAATTTCAGCTACACCAGTCCTTCAAGTCACTGTACTATCCTAAAGATTGTAAATATTGTGATGGCGAACTCCCTCATAAAAACCATTGTTCCACGACATATCCTCAGATCTTCTGTCTCGATAACTAGCTTATCGTTCTTGGACTCTAAGATCCCAACTGATAGGAAATTCTTTCTGATATCTGAAACATGTCTAACATCAGTCCGCTCTCTCATTGTACCATCATGCGTTCTCATAAAGCTACTCTTTACACCAATAATACGACAAGTTTGTTAGTTGCATATAGTCACCGCACCACTATCCAACTCTTTGTACGTATAGAACCACCATTGTGTGCACAAAGGTGCTAGGTATTATTTGTGTCCATAATCCAACACAAATCATCTGTAAAAAAAAAACTGTGAGAAACTACAAATAAATATACATTTGAATCTACCTCTCCACATTTATCCATAATGACACCGACTTTCTCCTCATATGCAATTTCATTTCCCTTCTCCTTAAACTTCATATAATATTTCTTCCATGAACCAGTCACTAAAAAGAAAACACACTGATTTCTTCTAAGACCGCTCCTATGGGACTTGTCATGCTTTTGAGAAGTGTCATCACTGTCACCTTTCTTTAACAAATTATTCATCTTCTTCTCAGATCTATCATGTTATAGTGTAAATCTCTCAATTGATTTCATCTTTGCAAACACATTGTCAAAACTCGTGATTAAACAGTGTCGTGGTCACTTCACCATAATTAAAGATCTCCCTCCCATGAATGAGTGTCATGGTGATGTTTTCATACTCATCCAAGAGTAAATTCAACATGAGAAGCGTTTTATCTTCATCTCAACGTTCTCATCCAAATTGAACAAATTAGCTAGCAGTTTTATGAAGTCATTCAAGTGTTCATCTTCTGTAAACCCCATCTTATCTGAAATCTATAGAATCGACGTTTCATATGGAGACAAGTTTTCACGCTCTTTGTGAGATATTTATTCTCCAGCATCTCCATCATTACCCCACAATTTCCATGCATCTCCATCATTACCCCATATTTAATTTCTTGGTCAAGCAATTTCGGAACAAGCTATAAACACTTTTGTTCATCTTTAACTAATCTCTCTCTAGCATCTCTTTAGGACCATTCCCCGCTATTCATGATTTCCTCCAAATTTAGAAAACACGACTCATTTATCACCTTGTATCGCTACACGCCAAAATTTCTTTTGTCGTTAAATTTTGTCATATCAACTTTGATGGAATGCATAACCTCCTGATGAATTGATTTTTCCACTGTCATAGTGGATGTTGAAGAACCTGACATCGTACTATCAATTATTTATGTCACTGTTAAAATCTTTTCCAAAAAATTTTTCTAACAGAGTCTGAAGAAAAGAAAAAAAAACTATAAAAAAAAAAGTTCGTCCGAATAAGAAATAAATTTCAGAAAATAAAAAATTCTCTCTTTATCCTCTCTAAAATTCCTATTTTTTTCTTTCCCTATTTTTTTTTTCCTTTTTTACCTCTAAATTCTTTCTCCCCAAGAAAAATATACTTTTTTTTTCAATTTTCTTAAATTCCTTTTTTTAAAGTTACTTTTTTTAAAGAATTTTCCAAAAAAAATAAAAAAAAAACTTTCTTATAAATCTTGTGAATATCTTCTCCGCATGTTAGGAATCTTCTGAATTTCTCTCCGCCTGAAAAGGGAATATCCCCTCCATTAAAATCTTCTCCCCGTTCCGGAGAGCGCCACCCATGGGAAGCCTAATCCCGCCAAACTGCCGCCTTTCAACAGCTGTATGAACTGCCTCCTTTCCGGCCTAGCACTTCGGACCACGCTCTATAGAAAATGCCGGCAACACACGCTTGAAGATGCCAAGACACAAGATTCAAACGTTGCCGTCCAAAAATCAAACTCTGATATTAATTGTTTTGCGGAATCATAAAAATCCACACAATAATAATCAAACACAAAAATTTAGAAGAGTAAGATACCACTAATACTACGCCCGAGAAAGAAACATAACTAAGGGTCTGTTTGGGGCAGCTTATAAGTGCGGGCGGCGTTTTCAAAACACCGCCGTACCGTTTGGTTCGCGCGTTTCGCCAGCTTATCTGAAACTGCATTTGAGTTTTTACACTAAACGCAGACCGCGGGTCGACCCCTGCGGCCGGCGGGCCGCATTTCAGGATAAGCAGCTTATCTTGAAATGCACAAGCTGCCCAAACGGACCCTAAGTCACAACATAACACTTCTCACTTTAAAGCATATAAAGAAAGAATTAAAAAGAGAACAAACCAAATCAAATAAAATAAAACAATTAAATAAAAGTCAAGGAAATGAATGCCAATGAATCATGTTCTTTTAAAATCATAATACATTTTATAAAATTAACAAATAACGGCTTTTTTTATGATATCTGCAATAGTTTTGAAGATATTTACCATAAAATTCTAAATTTGATAAATGAAATATTTTTACAATTGTAAACGTTTTTTTGAAATATTTAGATTCGTAACAGCGTTTTTAAACTTATCATGCTCTTACTAAATTGAATATTAATGTCTTAATTAGAATTTTAATACTGACGTCATAAGAAAAAAAAAATCTAAATCTCCATTTCATGTCCACAAATTCTTAAGAATTCTGCCGGGACCACGTGGCACTGTGAGCGATAAGGCGGGTGGTCCGGTCTTGGCCGCAAACAGCAAAGTCAATATTTCTCACGTGGATTAACTTAATAATTTTTTATGAGAACATCGAATTTTAATTATGTCTTTTTAGTATTAAATTTAAATTTTAAATAATATATTTTTCTTGTTGCGTAATTTATGGGATCATGCCATAAATATGATTCAAAATTTTAATATTCCGTAAAATGAGATTATTTTAAGGCCTTAATTAAACTAATTGAAACCATTTATACTTCGTCTCGACATGAAGAAACTTGAATAAAATTAGAGGTGGAAACAAGCTTCACATGAATGAGTTTAGACTCAACTGGTGTTCGGCTCATTAAAAAATCTCATTGTTTGTGGTCGGCTTGTTTATATTTCGAACACAAAAGGTATGTTCATTTTCGGCTCGTTTGCTTAGCGAGCCGAACATGAGTTGTTTGCGAACAGAGAATTGTTTTGACAACTCTAGTCATGCAGCCGTAGAATGTTAGGAGTTGAGGGAAGATTTAAATCTTATTTTTTATTTTAAAACATCATTTAACTATAATTTAATACATTTTTATTCTATTTTTTAATTAATATCTTTAATTTATCATAATTGTTAGTAGCTTTGCAGCAAATTAATTTTTTTAAAATACTACACATCATTTATATATATATATATATATATATATATATATATATATATATATATATATATATATATATATATATATATATATATATA